>WAAE01008528.1:136872-177519 GCA_013400495.1 Nicator chloris
GCCCGGCCTGGGCCCGGGGCAGCGCCCTGAGCGGCCGCGCTGGGCCGGCGGCACGGCGGGCCCGACCGGGTGCAGGGCTGCAGCGGGCGCGGAGGCCGCACGGTCCGGCCCGGGCGGGGCTGAGGTGCGGGCTGGGCCCGTTGTGTCGACCGTAACGCTGCCCGCGGCCTGCGCCGGGTCACCGCCTCGCTGGGTTCAGTCCATTTGCTCGTAGGGGCGCAGGGTAAGGTGATGCTTTCACTGGGGAATCGCGGCCGTACCATCGGTCAGTTTCGCTCTGTTTTGCTGTGCTGCCCCCGTGTTAAACCCGGGTTTGTGTTATTGCCGGTTCTGTGCACGTGTGCCATGGTTGTCCGCCTTGCAGCCCGCGCTCCAGTCCCTCCTGACCCTCCAAGACTGCTGTCGTAGGCTTCCCGAGTAAACTTCCTTTCTTTTCCGACAGAAGAGGTGGTTGTGCTTTGGTGGGCGCAGCTCACTAGCGCGGTTTGCCGCAAATATTGATGTTTGTTAGGCAGGGAGGCAGCGAGGCGAGGGTCAGCTCTTCTCCCAGGCCGTTAGCAATTGGACAACAAGGCATAGTCTTAAGATGTGCCGGGAGAGGTTCAAATTGGACATTTGGACGAATTTATTCACAAAAGGGGTGATTAGACATTGGAATGGACTGCTCACGGAGGGAGTGGAGTCGCGGTGTCTGGAGGTGTTTAAGGAAAGACTGGACTCTGGACATGACACTGAGTGCCGTGGTCTGGTTGACAAGGTGATGTTCGGCCGTAGGTTGGACTCGATCTTTCAAACCTCATTCATTCTGTGAAACCTGAGATTTCCACGTGGAAATAACGCATACCGAGAAATACTTTTCAATCCGTAATGAAAATAAGGGGAAAATCAATTTCCTAATAAAACATAAATATCTTTTAATGTGCCTTCAGTAGTATGTAAGAGTCAATAAAATTTTAAGCAACCTTTGCTGTAACCACCACAATGTGTAATTAGCCTAAGTGTGGCGTGTAAACAGTACTAACAGTATATAGATAGTGAGGCGAAAATAACTGAATGCTTTATAAAGAAGGGATTGCTCAGTTCTTAGGCTTTTGGAACAGACTTTCTTTTTAAAGTTATTTGTGTGTTGATCTCTGTGTCCTTGGGGCTGGGCAAAACCTGAGTGTTACTTGAAAGAGGAATGTGAAATACTGAAATGGGTGATGAGAAAAGCTAAATCTATACAGCCACCACTCTCTGTCCCCCACACAAATTTTCTCTGCCTGTTATTTCCATGGGAACTGGCCAGACACTTGTCTGGTCTCATGGCTTCTTTCTAAGAATAGCTGTTGTCAGGTGATTCAGAAAAAATAAAGTTACAGATGTTGAACATGGGATAATCACAGGTGTTAAACATGGGATAATTCCCTTTACCGAATTAGGCTCCCCTGTGATTTCCTGTGGCTGAGCTTGATTTAAACCTGGAAGCTAAATGCTTAAGTACCTTTAACATGACTTGTTTTAAGAGGGCTCTGGTAGCTTTTGATCATACCCTGAATAAAAAGTCCATCTCTTTAATACTTAATAGTGTCTTGTGGCTTCCTGTAGCAGTAAATACCAGTTTCAACACGTGAAAAATGCTTTCATCTCTCTGGTTTCTCTCTGAGCTCCTATACTGTGAGATGTGATAGAAATTCTGGAGCCTACAGTGTTGCAGAGGAGTGCTTCCTGTATGGTATCAAATGGTTATGCCTTTTTTTGAGAGGGTGATTCACTCAATAAGTGACCCAGCAGTGCACTGTGTGCACCCAGGCTTCATGTGTAGGCTGGCAGTGTCCTGATCTGCTGCTGTAGCTCAGCCATCCTCTCTCTTGGGCAGCAGTCATTTGAAATGTCTCAGCAGTGATGTGTTGGCAGGTAGTCTTAATAACATCCATCTGGGAGGAGGCAGGAAAACCTCCTTGGGTAAATGTCATTTGTTGTGGTATTCAGTGCAGGCGTGTGAGCAAAGGAAGTGCCATGTGGAACAGGCTGTAAGCACATCAGTTAACTAAAGAAAAGGACTCTAAAGTGCATTTTCACTCCACCTCCAAGAGTGGAATGGAAGCAAAACCTTTTACTTATTATTATTTATACTCTGCATGCATCTTGAGGCACCTGTGTGTCAGAACATGAGCTTTTAGGCTTGATAAGCTCCCTTGAACTCTCTTCTCTTTCAGTACTGTGTCATTTTTGAGTGCTCCAAAGTACCAGATTTTTAAGTGAAATAAGTCAGCACATTGGTTATTATTTTGGGCCCTCTCTGGAGTGCAGCTCAGTGTCAAATACGGAACTAAAAATGAATCTCATGCAACTGAGTGTTAGACAATGAGTAAATCTTACACAATAGGTGCAATGTTTGGTTTTTATGTTCAGGAGTAATTGCTCCTATGAGGCTAGGCATGATGCAGAATAATGTTTGCTGCTGCAGTAATGCACTTCCCTAATTGTTATCTGCAGGATAACTTTTATTAACTATTCTGGTCAGCTGGTTTCAAGCTGTTTTGGGTTTAAAAACATTGTTTTCCAAGGCAACTTACAGTTTAGTTTACTAGCCTTTATTAAAAAAAAGGCAAAGAAACAAAACCTGAAAGGAATGAAAAAAGTACACCAAAAAAAACCCATACACAAAAAAACCCAGACCAAAAGTTAGCTTTCTTTACCCCCCTCCAAATTCATCTGCTGTAAGTTTTGACTTCTGTAACTTGCATGTGGTAACCTATGCCAGCCCTGTGTTCAAAGCTGGCAAGAGGCTTTTGTCTCTTGGGCAGAAACTGCTGGTGCAGCTGAAGGAGGCAGTTCTCTGTCCCTTCTCACTGCTCACTTGCTTCCTTGTTTCTTCAGAGGAAAAAAATGAGTAAAGCAAAAGTCTTCACATTGACTGTCCTTTTTTTCTACAGCATTTGCAGTGTATTGGTGTGGGTATAGCTCAGACATTTCTAAAGTCTAAATAGCTGCATAATTGCTATAAATTGCTTCTCTTGTGCTCAGGCAGGGGTTTGTACCTTATTGTACATGTAGTTGACAAGGCAGGATATTCCGTACTGCTACTTTTGCCCAGGGTCAAAGTGCCTTCCACGTAAAAAGCTGATGTTCAAGATGGTTTTTGTAGATGGGCCCAGGACTCCAGAGTTGCTTTTTTGATAAAATAACACTTGAAAATACCATCTTATGTTTCCAGGTTGGTAATTTAAGTGTAAGATACAGAACATGAACAGGTTTAGTCAATATGGAATCTGACAGAACTGTGTTCTGATTCAGTACGTGCCCTGCTGGATGTCACTGGTAGGCTTTTGCTGTATGTTCTCTTTCCTTCATTTGCCTTTCGTCACCACAGCCTCAAACTTCAGGCATCTGTTAGCAGGATATGTGTGTCTTCATGTGGTCTTGTGTATCACTTGATAATAACCAGGTTATGTTTGGGAACCACTGCAGTTCTAAAGCTGAAAGTAGCTTGCCTTCTGAAGTTGGAAGAAAAGGGTAGGCTAATACATATTCAGGCTTTGAAAAGTAAGAGTTGGAGCTTGTTCACTAGTGCTACTGTTAAGATGTTTTCTATTGCTACAGAAGTAAAGCTGCTACAAACAATCTCTCAAGTGACACAACTGTTTCTGTTGTATGCTTTTGACAGCAGTATAAGTGATTTTGCTACCTGTGCCACTCGAAAATGCTACAGTTGTCTTTTCTTCAGACATGAAGTACAGTGCCCTTGTAGTAAAGACATCTTTGTTTAGACTGATCACCTTCTCAGTCCTCAAATCGGCACACATACAAATTGAATTTTCCTATTTCTTAATTTTCCAAATCTTGGAGAGATACTAAAGATTAACAATTTTGTGTTAATACAAAAATGCTTCTGTTGATGAATTCAGTACTTAGTCCCAGTGTTGAATACAATGTGGGACCTGGCTGTTCAAAGTTAGAGCAGAAATTGAAGTGTTCTCTGTCTTCTGTTAATGCAGACAGAGTTTGATGTAAAGCTGACACTATAAATGAATGAAACTCCCAATTTTTCCCCAACTGCTGCTAAACTACAGTGGTTAAAGTTCTGTAAGAAGATACATTTCTATCTGCTGAGCTCATAGCTGGTATCATGAAAAGCATAGTCCCTAACTTGTTGTAGCCATGGTTGTATAACCAATATGTTTGCACACCGAAAGTAAGGAAACCAACGCACATGGACTCTGCCAAACACTTCTTGGGGTTGTAGCAAATATGTGTATGTTTCACTAATGCTTTGGCTTGGTGTTGCCGTTAAAAAGCCTTCTATTCACAGCCCTGCTTGCAGTGTTTTATGTGGCTTTAGGCTGAACCAGGTGAATGGTAATCTGTTAATCAGCTGGGCTTGTCCTACAGCTTTTTTGATGGTTTACAGCCTAAACTGCTCTCCCAGCACTGTCTGGCCCCGTGAACAGCTGGGGATGGAAGAGCGGGGCTGGTGGCTGTGTAAACTTAATGCCCATCAGGAGAAGGGGGCTTAGGACGTTATTGTCAGTGTTAGCATTGCTGCATTGTTTGTAGCTGTGCTTTAACAGAGGTTTGATGTGGTCAGAGCATGTGGCATTCAGCTCAGTGATTTATTTTCTCTAAAGCACTGCAATGGATTCAGGGGACTGTAGAGTGTAACCAACGTTCTGGCACAGACATAACTCAGCAAGTCTGTTATGTGATGTTCTAATATTGATTACTCCACACTAGTCCTTGCACTGTCGTTTTATATTCCTTAAAAGTCTGATCTGCCATTGAATAATTAAAGCTTAGCAATTACAGCAAACTTCTGCTGGCAGAACATACTTGTTTGACAGTCTGAGGTTGTCTAAGGGTTTGTAGCTGTTGAATTGCCTGGGAAATAGGATCATCTAGCCATGGTTGCTGCTTTTTCCTTATGCTTAAATAATTTTTGGAAGATGTGCACGTTGATTAATTATATACAGAGAGAGCTTTGTAAGAGGTGCAGTCACTCTAATTAGCAGAGATGGCTTTTTCTGTTGACTAAATACACTTCTTAATTAGTTATTGTGCATAGTTGGAGTATTACTGAGGCACACAGAGTCACAAACGTGTTGGTTGGAAGGAACCTTTTTCTCATATAACCTCCTTGAAGCAGGTTTGTCACCTGTGTTGGATCAAATCAGCCTTGGTTTTGTCCAGCTGGGTGATTGAGGAGCTTCAAGAGCAGAGTTTCATTAGGGCATGATCAAGGCAGGAACAGTATTGCAGAGCACTCTGTTTTCTGTATGTGTAAAAGGATAGTGGGGAGATATCAACTGCAGAACAAGAGCCCAATTAAATACGGGAAGTAACAGTGGTGTGAAATGCTCTGTAACATTAAATTAGTGTTAAACTGAAACTTCTCTGCTTTAACGAAGGCCTCAATTTTAATGTCAGTCCTCAACAGATACTTCTGGGGACTCCACACATGGAACATGTGGGAGTTGGTACTGAAGATAGAGTTTTTAAAAACATTAGGGTGATGTAATTCATGGCCTTCCAGCTTGTTTCTGAAATACAGTTGAAAGGAGGAGACCAGGGACCTTCTGAGCACAGTGGATGAAGGGAGCAAGTATCAATAGGTGAGAATGTACTGAAGCTGAAGGCTCAGAGAACCTGCTGTGCAAGTGTGCTTGGTATTTTTCAAGACTATAGAAGATGTAGCTGAGATACCACATCAATGCTTTTGTCTCCACCGTGTTTCAGAGGGGCCATCTGAAAACAAACTGCAAGATTGAGAGAAGTGGAGATGCTCTAATGAGGTGTTGAAGGCTTTTCCTGAACAAGAGGTGAATGGCAGTGTTTCTTTGTAAAGCCTTGGGAGGAAGGCTGGGTGCAGGTGGGGACAGCAGTAGGGGTTCTGATCTATGTAAGTTTGGACATCTTAGCAAATAACTTAAAGATGCTTGTAGAAACTGATCTCATTCTGGTAGAGGGACGGTAGCAACTGCAGTAGGAGAGGGTCTGTTGTAGCTGGATTGGGGAAATATAAGGATGTAAACAATGGATTTATTTAATATTTTAAGAAAATGCAGTATGAACCTTGGAAAGTCAAAAGACTGAAAGTTTCAGTTGAAGATGTAGAATATGCCTCTCTGAGGGGAAGCAAGTGTGTCACTCTGACAGTGTGACTGGGACAAGGACACATGAAGAGTTGTTTCTCTTCAGCTTTCTGATCCAATCTGCAAGTAGCTTCTACCTTCTGGAATGCACTAACTGTACTTTATCCTTTGCTTATCTGAAACTTGTCCTGAATGGAATGGTGTGGCTCAGATAGCAGTTGAGAACTGGTGACTTGTGAGCACAGTTGCAGTGTGTGGTCTGGGCACTGCTTTGAAGCTGTCTGGACAGAAGTAACAACAGTGCTGCCTCTCAGTACAGTTGTGTCTCTGCCTTCTCTTGGAGCTTTTCTTCCCAGATACTTGCACTGGATTCTTGACCTATAAATACTGGAAAGGAAGAGTTGGCCCTGCTCTGCCCGCAGGGCTTTGCTGTCCAAGAAGCAGTGGTGCTCGCAGGCTACCTGTAACCTCCCCTCAGATTTTTGTGGGGCACTTGAACTTTCTGTTACATGTCTCACAACTATTTGTGACAACTCTTGAGTGGTCACACTGCAGTGTCACTTGCAGTGCATTCTAAAGTGTGGGAATTCAGTTCTGGTCAAGTCATAAACAGCTTCATAAAAATAATCAAATTCTGTTTTGCTTGGTTTCTTTTTTCCTCCAGCCAACAACACAGCAATCTCCTCAGGATGAACAGGAAAAACTCCTGGATGAAGCCATTCAAGCTGTGAAGGTGCAGTCGTTCCAGATGAAGAGATGCTTGGTACGAATGTGACTTTAAAATGCAATGAAGCTTCTTGTCTGCTAGGAGTAAAACAGTAAATCAATACCAATCTCTAGTGCTGTGAGGAAAATTAACCCTTCATGTGTCTTTGTGCCAGAGGCTTTACCAATAAATGAGACAGCTGCTCAT
The DNA here is from genome assembly GCA_013400495.1 of Nicator chloris. Taxonomy (NCBI): domain Eukaryota; kingdom Metazoa; phylum Chordata; class Aves; order Passeriformes; family Pycnonotidae; genus Nicator; species Nicator chloris. The sequence goes on from WAAE01008528.1 coordinate 143,857, forward strand.
TGAGAGTGAGCTTTGGGTATTCTTTGAGTGTGTCTTCCTGATTTTGCTCCAATATTTGACAAGATAAGTTAAAGATGTACCTTTATATTTTACATGCTTGCATTTAAATAAACCTAAGATGAACTTTCTTATGAGATCATTGTGTATGTCCACCATTGTGTTGGTTTTTTCTTTACATAGCCTTTTCTTGGTGTGACTGTCAGACTGAGAGGCTGCGTAGGATCAATTTTGTAGAGATTAACTGTAGACGAATGTGTCAATTCTTCTGTGACTGAAAAACACCATGGGCTAGTGTTGTGCTGAGATTTTTATCTGTGAATTGTAGCCAATTCAGGCAGATTATGTAATCACACATAGCTTTCCTGGGTTTGAGAAGCCTCAGTTTTTGTTTGGAGAAACTGCTTAAAGTTGCAATGAAAACTTAAATATTCCCATATGTTTTCATGTGGTTAGCCAAGCTAACTTTGTTTGCAGCCAAATGACAGTAGCAAGAAGTGTAACACCTCTTCCAGTTTTGTGCTCAGTGGAATGCTTTGGAGATCTTTAAGTAGCTGCAGCTGCACTTTTCCCTGCTATCTGTGATTAAGCAGCAGTATAAATACACTAAGTGGATCACACTAGCAATTCTTTTTGTTCTCCCTCAAAACTTACTGCTACTGCTTATGCTGGGTTGCTCAAGTCTGTCTAAGTGGTAGATTAGAGGTTTGTGGTTGTATCCTGTGACGCCAGGTGGTTAAATGCAACAGAAGTGTAAGTTAGATGCAGACTAGTAAGGAGTGGCTTTCAGTGAGGTGTTTTTTGTGGGTGAGAAGGAGGAGAGGATGATGATGTGTATTGTCTGTCTCCTAGAGGTTTCTGGGACATCTGAGCAAAGCAACAGACCAGATTTGGAGGAGGGGAACCTGTTCTATTCTGCTTGCTGGATAGAATCTGAGTGTTGGGTGGAGACTGCTGCATAAGCAGAATGATTTTAGATTTTTCTACCATTAGTATTGTGATTTATTACTGTAGCTCTGTCTTCAGATGCATCTTCTTATCACCTCAGATAAAATATTCACTTAGTTAGCATGGGTGATGTAGTGTAAGCTAGATATTAAACCACTTGAGGTGTTTTTTTAATTGATAAATCCTGCAGTTGCCTAGTGTAATTTCTAACAGACTGTTCTCTTTCTTCCTCTGAAGGACAAGAACAAGCTCATGGATGCTCTGAAACATGCTTCCAACATGCTTGGGGAGCTGCGGACTTCTATGTTATCTCCAAAGAGCTATTATGAGCTCTGTATCCTTTCAAGAGGAAACTAATAGTTGAAATGTATTTGAAATGGGATGTTCATCTGCTTTTTTTGGTAAATGGTATTTTGTGTCAGATATTTATTAGCAATTCTCTCCTCAAGATTCAATTGTGTGCACATATTGTAGGAGAATATTCACTTTGCTCACTGCATAAGTTCAGTTTTTCTCTCTGGTATAAAACAGGTCTTTATTGTCTCTCATAACCTTCCTCTGGGAAGTTTCAGGAGTCTAGTTCTAAAAACAGTATCAGCTCTGTAAAACAGCTGTTTTATTCCCAGTTTTATTCCCTTTTCTAATATGCTAAAAATTGATTAAAGGTTTGCGGTTAATTTTGCACATTTATCCCAATCATGATTACTGCTCAGAAGTATTGCCTGCTTGGACATGTTGTATTTGGTACAGCATCTCTCTTCCTGGGTGTGAATGAGCAAATTACTATGAAAGTATGTTGTGGACATTCTAACTTAAAATCCTTAACTATGAGAAAAAGACATGGCAATTTCTGATGAGCTACACTACTTGGAAGTCTACCTGACAGATGAATTTGCCAAAGGCAGGAAAGTGGCAGACCTTTATGAGCTAGTACAATATGCTGGAAATATCATTCCAAGACTGTAAGTGTGTGTGTGTTGGTGTCTGGCATTGTTTGCTTTTTCTTTTTTAAACTGGTGAATAGTTGTCTAACTCTGGGTTCAGACAGTGATTGGCTTCTCAATCAGTTTACAGCTGTCAGTAGTATTTCTGCCTATCTGGAGTGGATTACTGGGAAACTTCTGAGATTAGGCCAAGAGTGCAGGTGCAGAAGATCAGTTCTTCCTGTCAGTGTGTTAATTTTGCACATGACCAGGATGAAAGCACTTCAATCTCGGAACAAAGGTGGCTTTTGGGTAAAGAGCTGGTCAGTGGAAGATAACCAAGTATCACACTCTGATCAGGGAGATTGACTATGCATTTATTGACTGTTTCTCTTATCTGAGGGTTGAGATCTTACCTTCTCGCACACAGTAGTTGCTTCATAACCTTCTGCCTTTTTACAGAGTAAAAGAAGTGTGAGAAGGAAGCTGAAAATTTGTGACATCACTCTTAGAGTCTTTGTGTTTCTGAGTATTTTTTTTTTGGCAAAGTGATAGCTTGCCAGAAACAATACTTGAAGGCCTGTGAGGCTTATATTTAAATATGTGGCTGTTGGGCTGCAGTACATCTTTGACATAGTCAGTTTTGGGATTTAGGTTTTGGTTGGTACTCAAGTTTTTCATTCCTGACCCTATGTTCATGCCAGGAAGAGGCTCTGGACACACCAGGCTGCATCTTCATGCAATTTCTGGAGTTTGGCTGATGGCTACCACAGTGTCTTCACCTCTGTGTGTAACCATCAGAGTTGTCTTTGGTGTTGACATGTTGCCTGCGTGTAGACTCTGGTTCTCCCTAATGAAACCTGTGGTGCTTTCCTGGAGGTCCTGTGTATGGGGCAGAGGGGCAGGCAGGGAGGGATGAGGCCTCTAAACCAAATACCTGTAGGTTCTGAATATTGTAGGTTTTTTTCCTTCTAAGCTGGAGGGGAGTCCAAGTACACTGGATGCAGTCTTCTGTGTCTCACATATTCCTGCTGCCTGTTACCTGATGCAGAGGTGCTGAGGGAATGAGCACAAAGCCAGTAGTTCCTATCCTGCTAGTCTACAGTGTGAGAGAGGCTTACCTACTTCCCCATCACAGGTTACTTATCTATATTTTTCAGAGCTGTTTTCCAGCTTAGTGGGATGCTGGAAGTATAAATGAGCTGGTCTGAGAGCATTCAGAACTTTGTGAGCATTTACACATTCAGTGTATCAAGCATTGTAATGAGATCTGGTGGCTGTTCAGGCTACCTGTGCTCTGTAGCAGAGGAGAATAGGAGTTGAAAGCTGACTAAATATCCAAAATTATGGGACCCAGGTGATAATTTTATTGCTTTTTTTGTGCTTTGGTAATCCTGCCATTATGGACAAAAGGAACTATTGCCTTTAAGTGTGATGTTGTTACTTTGTCATTGATTATTTGACTCTCTGCCTTTTGCAGGTATCTGCTGATAACAGTAGGTGTTGTCTATGTCAAGTCATTTCCACAGTCCAGGAAAGATATTTTGAAAGACCTGGTGGAGATGTGCCGTGGAGTGCAGCATCCTCTTAGAGGCCTCTTTCTTAGAAACTATCTCCTGCAGTGTACCAGGAATATCTTACCAGATGAAGGCGAGCAAGCAGAGTAAGAAGGATGGGCTATAACTTGATAAAATTACTGCTATTACAGCTTATTTAAATTTTCTGTGTGGCTTACTTCAGATTTGAGAGAAGTAGATATGCTAGAATTCCATAGACTTGACAGGTGTTTTGTCCATTAAGAATTCCCTTCTAGCACTAAAGTTCCTCACAAGAGAGGATATGAACCTTTCTTATGAACCCAGAAATCCCACCCCACACTTCCCCACCCTCTAACCTTCTTAAAACTTGTATATTCACCGGTGGCTGGAAGGATGAATACTTCTGACAGGCTTTTCTGTTCTTAACTTCTTTTCAAATGCAGTGAAGAAACCACTGGAGACATCAGTGACTCAATGGATTTTGTGCTGCTGAACTTTGCGGAGATGAACAAACTCTGGGTGCGAATGCAGCACCAGGGCCACAGTCGGGACAGAGAGAAAAGGGAGCGTGAGAGGCAGGAGCTGAGGATCCTCGTGGGAACAAACCTGGTTCGCCTCAGTCAGCTGGAAGGGGTTAATGTGGAGCGATATAAGCAGGTGGGATTTCTGACTTCTGCCAACCTTTTCCAAACTAAACTAGTTTGGACTTCCAGATGGGCAGCTGGAAGTGTCACAGCTTTGCTGAAAATTCAGTAATCCCAGTGCTTCTCAAACTCTTCACCTGGGGAAAAGTTGTGAATACTCATGAAGGTATAGACTGTGTTCTCAGGCCAGGGACATTATTCACACATTCTCCTGTAAGTCTGTCTGTAACAGTGACAAATTGTAAAACTTTCCTTCTGGATTCCCATTTTCTTTGCAGAGTAATGGGTTGGTCTAAGGGATATGTGCACATCCAGTGTTCTGGGATAGACTTGACAAGTTTTGAGGCTGTGCTTCCCAAAGCATTCAAGGGAACCATTACTGTGTGAAATGACAGTGAAGGAAATGTATTATTTAAAAGGCTGTCCCTTTTAAGTTGTACCATACAGCTGCTGAAAACAGCTTTGAGTTGTGCTGCTGAGACCCTGGGTATGTGCCAGCGAAGTCAGTAGCACTGACTTATGAAATCAAAGCTTGCATAATATATGAAGGAGACAGACTTCTTTTTTTTTTTTCTCTGAAGGATGGAACTGCAGAAAAATGGGGCTTTTTATCAGAAAGCCTTTATGTAGAAAATCAGCTGAGAACTGTTAAAAATTTTGCTCTGTTTGGATAAAATGCATGTGTGAATATAAACTTAGAAGGTAATTGTAAAATCACTGCAAGACCTTTTCTTCCCTTTTCCAGATTGTTCTGCCTGGAATACTGGAGCAAGTTGTGAACTGTAGAGATGCTTTAGCTCAGGAGTACCTCATGGAGTGCATCATACAGGTGAGCTACTTAAGTTCAGTTGCAGTGATGGGACACAGGGATACTTCTATACACTTAGTCAGATTTAGACAGCTTTCACGTCTTCCTCATGGACTGGAAAACTTCATCACTGGGACTTGTGCACAGTGCTTTGTCCTGTATTTTTACCTGATGGGCAGAGTGGAGATGGATCCATTTTGTGCTCCTTCTGTTGCAGTAGCTTGTAAGCATCTGAGCAGCAGTGCCTGTGTTATGAGTTGTAATAGAAAGGTGGGCCCTTGAGTTACCCATTTGTCTTATATCTCTTGCTTCATGCATTTACCCAGTCAAGGGCATCTTCCTAGGCCAGAATGTATTTACTATGTGGCTATCTGCTTTAGAATTATTCTGTTGCATTTTTCTTCTGTGTAACAATGGACAAGTTCAGTTTATAACTTGATGATTATTGATCTAAAACTTCAGGTTTTCCCAGATGAATTTCACCTCCAAACCCTGAACCCATTTCTCAGAGCCTGTGCTGAGCTGCACCAAAATGTGAATGTGAAAAATATAATTATTGCTTTAATTGACAGGTGAGTGACTAAGGGGGTGGAACTTGACTCAAAATTCCATTTGTGTTGTGCCCAAGCAGATGATAATTCTTCTATCATTTGAATAGGTTTAATTTCTGATAGCACTTTACTGTTTCCATGTCTTTCTGTACTGTAATTAAAGCTGTGAAGAATATTATTTCTGTAGCTTCTACTCTCTGGACTCTGCTTTTACAGCTTCCAATGAAACCTGCTTTATGGACTGATTAAAACCTGTGAACAGATTAAGCCAGGTAGCAGTCGATTTAGTATTGACCAGTTTCATGCTTCAGAACTGAAGTGACAGCAGTGCCCTGCTTTGACAGCCAGATCACTCATAGGTACCTCTTGAAAACTTGAATGTCGGAGTTCAGGGCATTCCTCTGACTGCCCTGGAGGATTTGAGATCCTGGCAGGGGGTTAGAGACCCCCATGCACAGACCCCTGAGAGACAGCAGGGGGTCAGAGACCCCCCTGCACAGAGCCCCAGAGAGACACTGTCCTGGATCTCAGTCCATGGAAAAGTTTTCAGCTTGTGAAATGAATTACAAGTCACGAGAATGTAAGAAAAATAGTAGTAATAGCAGTAGTAAAGTAATCACGGGGTGCAAATATAGAATATTAGGATTTTTAGAAAGGGGTCAAAAGAAAAATATGGTGGACTTGGGTGTGGTTCTTGTTCTTTTTGTTCTTCTTCTTGGTATCCATTTTTCTGCTGTGGTGGCTCACAGGGATTGGTGTAGGACAGAGGTGACATGTCTAACATTAGCAGTAGGTATTGGTGATTAATGGTAAATAAAAGATACGTAGAAAGTAGTATAAAAGTTCTGCCCACCTGCCATGGGCAGGGGATTTGCTTCATGCCTTTGCTGTGAGACCTTTGCAAGTCACAGAAAGAATTTGTAGATAAGAAATAATAAACAAACTAAAAAGAGAAGACCAGAAATGGCGGCTTTTGACTCTTCTTTTGCTTCACCACGGGGCATTCAGGGAAAAAAGACTCTCATCCGTCACTTGAAGATCCTAATGGCTAGATCATCTGTCAGGGATACTTTACCTTGCAGGGTCAAAGATCAGAGGACACAACAATGCTTCTTCAGAACAGAGCTAGTAGGAGATGGGACTACCTTCTTAATTCGTAGGTTGCCACTAGCATCTTGACTGTTCTCCCAAAAGAATGTTTTTCCTGTGGAGGTACTGCTTAAAACTGCTTGCACTGAGTTCAGATTTGGAGGAGAAATCACATAATCCTTTAGGTTGGAAAAGACTTTTAAGGTCAAACTGAAGTTTTAATTTGTATGCTGAAACAAAATACATATTTTCAGTGAGCACCTGCACTTTCTTACTGCAGAAAGGAAGTGCACTTGCATGGCCTGTCTCAGGCCCTAGAAAAGACTTGTCCTTTGCATTTGCATCCAGACACGTACCTTCATATGTCTGGTCCATGTACCAATGTATGGACTTCAGTTACCACTGGGATCTTGGGTCCCCCTGGCATTCAGCATTGGGTAGGATTACTGTATCCTCTCTAATGCCTGGAGAGGACTTGTGTCTATTGGGCATGACTGATATCACTTAGGATCTTGAACTCTTTACTTACCGAGTCTGTAGTTTGTTTTCTTCTGGTTATGTCAGATTTATATGTTCAAGACTGGTTTTATTGGAATATCTTTCAGTGTTTGTGCCTTTGTCAGAGACACTGTGCTGCCTTTACTGCCTTCATACAGAGATGCTCACAGGAGTTCATTGGTTTCCCACACTTTGATGCTGTGGCTCAGATTTTTCATAATTTTGTTATTTTTAAAAAACTCCAAAACTGTAAACCCCAAACACGACAAAATGCACAAATCCCAAGAAATGTTGCCTGTAACTGATTTTTGAGACTGTCTTGATTACTTCTAAAAGAGGTCGCAGGATATTTTGCTAGGCTCTTACACTGGAGTGTGGCAGAGTCATTCTTGTGAGAAGGCTTTCCTTGTGTAGCTCTTGCTGTTATTTGGTATCACCTCCACAGTAAGTTTTTTGTGTTATTACTGTTACAAGCACCAGTCAGGGACTGACCAGCAGTGACCCTCTGTCCTCCCAGCCTTACCACTGCTGGGGTCTGTTAGGCCACTGAAGGCTTCCAGAACTCTCTCTTTGGGCTGTAGGACAAGGGGAGAAAGGTGGCAGTGTGATGGTTATCTTTGATAACAGCTTGAGATCTTCACTGTAATGTTGCTGCCAGTGTTGGAGCACGTGAGTGGATCTGTCCTTGGATCCATGCATGGAGGGAGGATGTTGCTCTTGTGTTTGTGTTGGAGCTGGTGGCAACAACGGCCAGGAGCTTGAGTGTTGTGTAGTTAAGATGTGAAGCTGTCCTGTATAGGTTGTGCCTCTTGGCATTTCTCATCTTTGTTTCAGCTGACATTGGGTAATTGAATCTGAACATCAGTGACTGCTGAGGAAGCTTGTGAAAATTTTATCCTTATTCCTGTGGGGCTTTCCTGCTAAAGGAATCTCTGCAAATTGTCTTGCTGCTTTGGGATCTTCGTTGCCTTACTAAACCATTCATGACTTTTAATTATGCTGCCATCTGCCTGCAGCTTGTTCATACCTTGTAGCATTGCTGCCTTTACACTGAACTGTTGCCAAGGAAAGCTGCCTTGTGCCTCTAAGAAAAAGCAGTGATTGTTCCTGGCTTTAGAAAGTCTGCTTCTTACCACCCTAATCAAATACAGGAATAGTTCAACGTCTTATTTTTCCCGGCAGTGAAGTTTTTTGGCCTCCCGGGTTTTTCTTACATGTCTCTATTGCAGATCCAGAGTTCATTCAGAATCAAAATTGAGAAACCCTGTAGAAAGAACTTAAAAACATTTAATGCAATGCCTTTTCCTAATTTTTTTGTAGTTTTTTTTCTAATTCAGAGTAGAATAATCTCAATAATTAGAAAGTCAAGATAGCAGTGCTGAGCTTCCTAAGCTGCAACTCTGGTGAGGTGTAAGTCTTCTGATAGTGGTGCTTTCTATCCTGTATCTCATTTTTGCAGAAGTAGTGGTTGGCATGACTTTCTCCTCTTAGAGATAAAATACCTCTCACCACCTCCTGAATGCTTTCTGGATGGCAATTTTTTGCTTCCCCCCCCCAAAATTCTTCACTTCTCCATTCTTCTCAAGTTCACTTTGTATTTTGTTCTCTGCAAATAGTGTAAGTTCCAAACATGTTGGTTGGTCTTTAGTGACAAAGAATAGTTAACTCAGCATATTCCTTTTGTGTGTGTGTTTTTTTTTTTCTGGAGGCTGTTTTGTGAAGCAATCTATTCCATGTCTAATTTCAGTAATATCACTGAGTGAATAAATGCAGGATGTTTGCTCTTCCGTCAGCCTACTCTATAACTCTGCTGGAAAAAACAGCACACTTGCTTCTAGCTAAAGAACATAAATCATGAAATGTCCTTCCTGTTCCTTTTTCACCTTGCCTTTTCTATCAGCACTCTTTTCCAGGACTGATAGTTACCAAGCTCAGTTGCTCATAAGGCTTATGACTTCCATTAATTTCCTTTTTGCTTGTAATAGAGCTTCCAAATATACCTAAAGGACTTGCTTTTTCTGCCAGTCCCTCTTTCTGCTCTGTATTTGAGGAATGGAAAAATGATGCTGACCAAGCTGCTTTCCTTGCTCTGTCACCAGATTAGCTTTATTTGCACATCGTGAAGATGGACCTGGTATCCCAGCAGATATCAAACTATTTGATATCTTTTCACAGCAGGTTGCTACTGTTATACAGGTATGTTGAGTATCCCTGCATGCAGTTTTGGGGGTGGTTTTTTTGCAAACTTCTGTGCTTTAGTATCAACTTCCTGCTGTCTTAAATTTCAGTCTCGGCAGGATATGCCCTCAGAGGATGTGGTGTCTTTGCAAGTTTCTCTAATTAACCTGGCTATGAAATGCTACCCAGACCGTGTGGACTATGTTGACAAGGTGTTGGAGACTACTGTGGAAATATTCAACAAACTTAATCTGGAACAGTAAGTGTGTTTTGCGTTTTCTTTGGCATGGCAATTAATACCCTAAAATCAGGCCTTCTGAATTTCACCACATTTGGTGAGACAGCAGAGCCATGCTCTGGATGTGTAAGGTCACTGCCTTTGGACTGAGCTGCTGCAGCCCTGATCAACTACTGGCTAACCAGGACTTGCTCCCCTGTGGATAATTTGTGCTGTACAGCCACAGAATGTGTGTGCATTTTGTAGGCATCCCTAACAGCACTCTAGAGTTCTGCTGCTGTTGCGTTTGCAGCCACACTCTCTGCTTCTGCTGGCAGCAACCTAAAACATGCATTTGTTACTGTATGTCCCAAAGAGCAAGCTCTGACTTATTTTGATGCTCAGTTGCTTGGTGGTTGTTGTACACCTCAGAACTGATACTCTGAAGCAGACTTTAAACCTGTCTACATGTGTGAACCATTGATTAATTGTGGTTTTTTTGCATATATTTTCTTTTAGTATTGCAACAAGCAGTGCTGTTTCAAAGGAGCTGACTAGACTTTTGAAAATCCCAGTTGATACTTACAACAATATCCTGACAGTTCTGAAACTAAAACATTTTCACCCACTCTTTGAATACTTTGATTACGAGTCCAGGAAGAGCATGAGTTGTTACGTGCTTAGCAATGTATTGGATTATAACACAGAAATTGTGTCCCAAGAACAGGTATGATATAAGTTAACTTGAAATTCTAGGTATTTAAATGACTGTTCAAAGACCTGAAAACACACTTAGTGACTTCATGGAGGGGATGCTTTGTTTCCCAGCCTGCATGCCCCTGCCTCCCCTAGCACAGGCTTTATCCCACTTGATAATTCTTCCTCTCGTGTTCTTAAATGTCTTTGAACATCTTACCTAACCTCATCCTAGAGGCTCCTTCTGATTTACCACACCTCAGCCTAGACAGTAATCTGTTAGGTGTGAACAAAGACCCTGAATCCCTTTAAAACTGGGTCTACTGTCTAAAGAAGGCTGCATAGCCTTTGGAATCTGAATTTCCTCTGCACTGCTGTGCTGCCCTGTCCCACTTGTGCTGAGAGGGACCCTTCTTCAGGGTATAAGGCACATAAGTCTGAAGCATCACTTCTCTGAGTGGCTGTGAAGATGTTCCCAGTTGCTGGTGATGTATGCTTATGAAGTACTGTAGTTTAAACAGAGCTTCTATTGCCTTTAACAGGTTGATGCTATCATGAATTTGGTATCCACACTGATCCAGGATCAGCCAGATCAGCCTGCTGAAGATCCTGACCCTGAGGACTTTGCTGATGAGCAAAGTCTTGTGGGAAGATTTATTCATCTGCTGCGTTCGGATGACCCTGACCAACAGTACCTGGTTGGTAACTGGTGCTTTTAATGTCTGTGATCTCTAAACTGTCACAGTCCTTGCATTACTGACTGTGCAAGACTTGAATGAAGCTGGGAGCTGAGGCATCACTGCTTTGGCACTACAAACTCCAAAGAAAACATTATGTATGACACCTTTAGTGGTAGGATGATATGTTGTTTATTCAGAAAAAGCAGATGAGGACTTAAGCATTTGTTGATTTCAAGTTTTGATTCCATGAGGTGGCAGCTATCTGTATTAGTTTGTGGAACTCTTACTGTTCTGACAACTTCATATAACCATCTGTTGAAAACACAGCAAGTGATATTTGGAGTACTGTGCTATTTGTGTATTTTGATAACCAAGAGAATGCAAAAAAACCTCAGAAAATACAGCTTAGTATGTTCGGTCCTAAGGATTTTAATTTCTGTAAGGATGGGGTCTTCATACAGCATGTAGTGTCCTGCTGCTTGATTCCAAATGCTTTTCCTCTCTGCTTGGTCCATCTGTAACAGTAGTTTTGACATGTCCTTGAAACTTGTGCATTATGGTACTTTTAATGGTTTCAGTTGATCTGTGGCAGCTTAATATAGTTCTCTGTTGTTCAACTGCTACATCTGGCTTTAGGGAGGTCACTTAAACTTCAAATAAACTATCTTAAGAAGTGTATGTTAGAGTAGAGGGCCAGGGATATTCTGTCTATGCCAGATCCACTGGAGAAGCTGGCAGAAGCTGTGCTGAAGTTGGATGCTGCTCCAGATGGCACAGTTAGCTCTTGTCAGAGTCAGGCCTGCTTAGGGTCTACTGGGAAGTTACAGTTTGTGCCTGAAATAAAATTGACTGACTCTGTCCTGAAGTTGCAGCAACATCAGACTGTATAAACAATGAGAGGAGAGCAACAGAGTGAAGTGCAAGCTGTGCATACACAATTGTATTGATTTAGCTTGGCTTTAAGGTCTGGTATAAAAAATTCTTGCTTGAAGTGTAATGAAACTTGTGTAATGGGGAGAAGCATAGCTTTACAGGAATTGGAGACAGTTGTGTTTTAGGACCTTATTGCTGGAGTAAAGCAGAAAGGGTTTTTTTTGGTGGGCTGTGGTTGTGTTTTTTTTTTCTTAGAGAGCAAAGGTTCCCTCACAGGAATGCTGACACCAAGGAAATTGATATTTCTACCCCAAAAGAATTTACATAGCTAGAGATGTTGAACCTGCTTTTGCAAAGATTCTGGGTGTCAGTCTGTCTTTCTCATCTAGCAGTGCTTTACTTTAATAACATTGACCACCTTTAAATGCCATCAAAGGACTTGGCACATTATCTTTTGGGTACGTTTGTATGAGCTACTTAACACCTTTTAGTAATAATGCTTGATAGCTCCCTCAGCATGACAAATGCTTGCATCAAATTTTTCTACAATACAGCAGCAGCAGGAAAAAATCCAAGGCTATAGGATTGTCAAAGTATCTCACTTTCAATTATGCTTTCTGTATGGAAGATATATGAAATGCAAATTCAAACAGCCTAGTCCAAGCATATTAGCTAGAGTGGCTAACTGGTGTGTACTGGGTGATTACAGACCTCTGTATATTCAGGTTGTTTACATGAATTCTACATCTAATCTAAGAGTATGTTTGGGGTGAGGCACTGAGCTTCCCTCGAGTGCTGTTTCTGTGAAGGATTCTCTGAGCTCACAGTGCTTCTGTTCTAGATCCTCAACACTGCCCGGAAGCACTTTGGGGCAGGGGGGAACCAGCGCATTCGTTTCACGCTGCCACCCTTGGTTTTTGCTGCCTACCAGCTCGCTTTTCGCTACAAACAGAACTCCAAAGTGGTAAGTTCACCTCTAGCTTGCTCTTGTAATCTTGCTTACCTTTATTATTTTGAAAATGCATTTTGTCTGGCTGCATAAGTATGCTCAGGCTTGATACAGAAGGCTAGTTTTGTTTGGGTTTTTTCTAAAGGCAGATTTTTTTCTTAAGGTTGGAATGCTTTTTAATTTAATGAAGATTTTTATCAAGTCATGGTAAATTACTTTAGTACTTGAGAAGTGATGAAGCAGAAATTGGCCAGTTTTGTTTATTCATTAAGGGGATTGGTTATGTGCCTTTACTGGGGACCAGAACGGATGGCATGAAACTGATTTAAATCTGGATATTGAAATTCATCAATTTCTAAATTGTAGCTACATTATTGTAATCTTTCTAAACCTACAAAAAAGCACTTGCTTTAACTTACACTGTAGTAGTAAAAGTGTACATTAAAATAATCACTGATCCATTTTGGCTCTTAAATGCTTTCTGATTGAGATACTTACCTTAAATATGTGTTTCCTTTATTGTGAGTGTTATATTTTGGGGAAATAGGTTTAAACATTTGTTAGAATTCTCTTCAAAGTGAAGGGTTTAAAACCTTCCTCTTCTGATTGCTCTGGACTGAACAGAATTTTTCTCCCCTTGGCTAACTAGGCTTTTGCTCAGTTATGTGCTAAGCATAGCTGCCCTAACTGCGGTTCAGTGTCAGCTTCTGAGGAAGGCTCCTATGAGCTTTCACACCCATTTTTCCTATGAGTAGGAAAAATGGGTGTGAAATTTTTGTCAATGAAAGAAATACTTTGTGCAGACCCACTGAAGCCAGCACTGTCCTGCTGGGGCACTGGAGTGACTGGAGTTTCATCAGAGGGCAACAGACTGGAGCACTTAACAGATCTTAGTACAATTTAGATTCCCTTTTCCTTGTAGCAATGCTCTTGTTCAAGCCTTTACTTGTTTCTCTTGTCTAGGATGACAAATGGGAAAAGAAGTGCCAGAAGATCTTCTCATTTGCTCATCAGACCATCAGTGCTCTGATCAAAGCAGAGCTGGCAGAGCTGCCTCTCCGACTCTTCCTGCAGGGAGCACTGGCTGCAGGAGAGATTGGCTTTGAGAATCATGAAACTGTGGCCTATGAGTTCATGTCCCAGGTGAGTGTCCCGCTATTAGGGCTGGTGTCCTGTGCTGCCTTTGATTTGATTTGGGTAGGTTTGCTGAACACTGAACCATCCAGTGTGATTAAAACACCTGAAATGATGGACAGACAATGCTACTAGGTAGAAACTCCTCATTTCATTCTTGCTTCCCAGGCTGCTGTGGAATTAAGCTCCATTGCTACTGATTTGAATACTCAGTCTGACAACAGTGGTATGTTGCAATGCTGCCTCCTGCGTATGTAGTTGGCTCACTGGAGAAGTGTAGTTTTCTCAGCATAAAATGCTCCTTCACTGCTTCTGTCTCCAGCTCCTGATATCCAGCTGGTATTGCCCTGACCACAAGCACTCTGGAAGTTTTCTAAAATCTGCAGTGTTCACAACTGCTATGCTGGGCTTTGCCAATTCAACTCCTTGCATTGGAACCTATTAGAAACTACTCTGAAAATCTATTTGAACTTGTAACTTGGTCTTAAGCCTTACTTGTTGCAAAAACCTTCCCCTCCTACCTATCACATAAAGAACCAATGTGTTCCATGTTACCCATGTTGTAGCTTTGTCCTAATCTTTCCTCTAATACTGCTACTAAATGCATGTTTTTAAACAGAGTTGCTGATTAGCTGGATTTGCTCACCGTGTTGTCAGTTGCTGTTGTAGCACAGTTCTGATGATGAGAGCAGCATGGCAATTATGTACTTTCCATTAGAGATACAGTTCAAGATTTGTCTATTCTCTGAAGATTCATCCATGTAGCAGCAGTGCTTTTCTTACCTACTCTGTCATCACTGACCTGCCATCAACTTCTGCTCTGCTAATTTGTGTGTTTCAAAAAAACCAAATCTTCGAGGATTATTTCTGCTGCTGAATAGGTTTTTATTTCTGTGTTTGAATAGGTGCTTGAAATGAGGAAAAATTCAATCTTCAGATTATATGTGGGATCTCACTTGTTTGCTATGACCACTTGAATACTATTTCTTATAAGACTTCTTTCTGGTCTGCGGATTTACTTGATTTTTACACTCTACATGAAAGAATTTTTTTCCTGCCTGAAGCTTTTAACAAATGCAAATCTGGACTGTTTCTTGCTGTGTCAGTAGCAGGTGTGATTTTTTTTTTTTTCTGATGTGTTCTCATTGAGTCTTGCTTTCTCCCTTGTCTAGGCCTTCTCTCTATATGAAGATGAAATCAGTGACTCAAAAGCACAGCTGGCTGCAATCACCTTGATAATTGGGACATTTGAGAGGATGAAGTGCTTCAGTGAGGAGAACCACGAGCCTTTGAGGACTCAGTGTGCACTGGCAGCCTCCAAACTCCTGAAGAAGCCAGACCAGTGCCGAGCTGTGAGCACTTGTGCCCATCTGTTCTGGTCTGGCCGAAACACTGACAAGAATGGAGAGGAGGTAAGAACAAAGTGACAGCAGTGGGACACATGCTGCCTCAGTAACAGTTCTGCCTTCATTCTGTAGACACTTCTAAAGTAGATACATTGATGAAGTAGTTTGGTTGGAATTTATTCTAATACATGAAACCTCTAAAACTCGCTGCAGTGTAAACTGCATAAATAAAAAAAAGAAAACTCTAAGGGTGGAAGTACCAGGCAGGCTTTTGAGTGTCAGCTAGTTAAAGGCTAGTTAACTGCACTGCACTTTGCTTGTATTTATTATATTAGCTCAGTTTGCATATGAGCTACTAAACTTCCAAATTAAAGATACAAGTTGTTGAAGTAAAGGTAAAAAAATCCTCTCTGTTCTTCAGGGCTTGTCAGATAAGCTGTTGTCATTTTCAAGTGCAGTGTTTGAAACATATTTTTCAAAGTATGCATTATGGTACATATTAAAAAATTGAGTTAATTGATCTCATAATGGAAGGCTTTCAACAACTCTTCATGTTACTGTGTGATTTAACAAAATCTAGTGTTGGTGGCAGTCAGGCAGGGTGGGCTTTCAGTGACAGCTTGCTCTTTGCAGTTTGTCTGGTTTTGTGTTTCTGTGGCAGACCCCCAGGAAATGCTGTGTGTGCCAAGGGAAGAGATACTGGAGCCTCCCTAAGGTTCTTTTTATTTCTTGTAACTTTGATGTTTTTCCTTCTAGCTTCGTGGAGGAAAGAGAGTGATGGAATGCCTAAAGAAGGCTCTGAAGATAGCAAATCAGTGCATGGACCCTTCTCTTCAAGTCCAGCTTTTCATAGAAATCCTGAATAGATATATCTATTTTTATGAAAAGGAAAATGAGGCGGTGAGTGGAAATCTATTCTGTTACATCTTTTTAAAAGTGTTTCTTTAAGCTCTTAATTCACACTTATACCACAAATTCTCTTCAGCTTGCCCTGTAGTCTCATGAGAAGCACAAGCTCTTGTGATAAAAGAGAAGTCCATTCTTGATGTGCTAGTAAAACTACTGTATTAAACTTTGTTCTTCTCACATTGGAGGGAAATGTTTGCAGTTTAGTTATGAATTCAAATATTGTGAGACTTGTAGACCTGAAACATTCTAGATTAAAACTTACTGGAACTTAGATGAGAAAGTAGTAAGATTCTGGCTTTAGAGCTACATATTTATTAATGTGTACGTAAGGGAAAGAAAATTCTTTACAAGTGTTCATGGTCACTGCTTACTCTGCCAAATTGGTGTAAGCTTTAATTTCACAAAATAGATATGACACCATATGTACTCACCTTAAATTGTGTGTGTATAATCTGAGATAGTGACCTGATCCATTTTCTGTTAGCAGATAAAGAAGAGTTAGGCAGTTTGCAGAACCTGCTTGGTCAAGTAGAGATCAGTATCTCCTCTGATGTCATTGACTGAGAGCAGACATTAAAGAATACCCTGTAGTTCTGAGAGAATTCCTAAAGAAATTTGAGGCATTTGCTGACTTTCCAATAACTGAACTGGCTTCTCAGTATAGGAGTGCTCTAGTATCGGAGATGCTGTATCTCATGGAGATGAAAATAAAGCTTTGAATTTCAAAGGACTTGGCAGATGTAAGAATACTCTGTGGATTCTCTGGTGGCCTGCAGTGCATTTTGTGTAGTGCTGAACTTCAGCCCGTAGGCAGTCATGACTTGTTCTCTAAGAATACCTTTAAATCTGATATCACCATCCTGACTGACTTCTATAAGAAACAATTATCTCACAGTGCATATACAATCTGATAGTGTGTGCTGTTTGTTTGAAGCTTTTAAAATTTGTATTGAGTACACTGGAGAGAAATGCTGTTGGAATAGTTACAAAGCTATCAGGCTAATGACAAGTTTTCACATTGGCTGGGATGGGGAAGTTTCCACAGAACTCTGAATGTGGATGGAGGGGTCCTGTGAGGAACCAGAGAAGGCAGTCCCTAACAGTTTGTCTGCATACATTCTTATCAGCATTTTGAAGGATTGTCCAAATACAGATAACTTAAAGACAAGTCTGTTAAAACTAATGTCTGTGCACTTGTACACAGGTGGTATTGATGACTTGTGTTTTATGTTCTGTAGGTGACAATTCAGGTTTTGAATCAGCTTATACAGAAGATCAGAGAAGATCTCCCAAACCTTGAGTCTACTGAAGAAACAGAACAAATTAACAAACACTTTCACAACACACTGGAGCACTTGCGTCTGAGGAGGGAATCACCAGAATCTGAGGGGCCAATTTATGAAGGTCTTGTTCTTTAGAAAGACACTCACTGTACCTGTTTTCATTTACATACCATTTTTTTTTTTAAAGATAGGTTCCTAGGTTGTGCCTTTCAGAAATGTCAAGTTAACATTCATGTGTTCAGTCTGGCACTTCAAACACTTGTGTTGAGTACTCTAACAAATTGGGAAGGTTGGACCAGCAACTACAGGTTTCATCAGTTAGCATGGCTGAAACTTTCTTTGAAATCCATGTGACATGGTAGGGCTCTTGAGTTCTGATTCCTCTTCTGTCTGTTCACTGTTGCTTCTGTAGCACTAGAGCTCTAAACTGGCAGTGACTGTCAGCTGAAACTGTGTCTGATCCTTACAGAGCATCAGATTTTTGGGATTATTGTACGTCAGATTCTGCTTGTGCTTTTCTTTTAATGCGAGTTAAGACTAAGTGTAATATTTTTCCCTAAAACTAGAATATATTAATGCATGTTTGGAGAGTTTTAAAGTACCATGTTCAAAAACAGAAGTTATATTTTGCATATTAAGGCTCTGTGACATTCAGTGAGGGCCAGTACTGTGCACAGGGCATATTTATCAAGATAATTTTGTTCCAAATAGTATAAAAAAATAGAGAAATTGCAATCTATATAGATATGTATAACCTTCATTACTGTAAATTTAGGGGAAAATGCATTACACAAGTTTATTCAGTATCATGATTTTGCACCAGTGAAAC
Source organism: Nicator chloris (assembly GCA_013400495.1). Taxonomy (NCBI): domain Eukaryota; kingdom Metazoa; phylum Chordata; class Aves; order Passeriformes; family Pycnonotidae; genus Nicator; species Nicator chloris. Next base: position 161,947 of record WAAE01008528.1, read on the forward strand.
AATAAAGTTGCTATTAACACCTGTTGTTTCATGTCTCTTCAGAGCCCACTGTTGAACCCAAAGCTAATGTGGAACCTTCTGATAAAAGTGAAAACGTTTGTTTGTAGGGACAGAAAAATCAAGGCATAGTTACCCTGACCAAGCTGGGCAGCTGCTGGCATTTCTAATGTAGGAGTTTGTGATACAAACCCAGTGTTTCTCCACATGGTGCTGAGATGATGTGTACTCACATTGCAGAATGATTTTATGACATACCTGGAGTGAGGAAGAATCCTACTGGATTCTGTGCCAGAGAGTTGTGGCAGTTGAATGACAATGCTGTAGGAAACTGAGCAGTGGGGCACGGCCAGTGGCAGCTGCTGTGACGCTGGTCCAGTCCATGGGTTAATGCCAGTTGCTGAAAGTTTTGACCTGTCTGGTTTGCCTTTACTGAACGTGGTGTCCTAAGGATAACTGACTGAATTGCATTACTCCTCGAGTGACCACTGTTTTCTGAAAATGTGTCCTGGCTTGATTGGATAGTAAATGAGACTTTGGTGGGATTGTTCAGTAATTTAGTGCTACCTGTCTTCTGAAAAAGGCAAATACAATCCTAGGAAACAATTGCAGAGTAGACAACAATTAGATTGTTAATATACTGATGAATAAGTCTGGCTTGGAAGAGAGGAGGAATTAATGGGGAGATAATTTAAAGGCTTTACTTCCCCAGGTTTGTAATTGATGCTAATTCAAACATCATGTTGCTCTGTATCTGTTGAAACTGTTCTCATAGGAGAACTGTTAAGCTGTTTTGTTCTAGCACATCCGTAGCAGAATATGGTGATGATGTTCATGTGGATATGTTCGTAGTGTAGGGTTATGCCCTCCTAGTTTACAGTATTTGTTAACCATGTTTGTTTAGTTCAGTGTCAGTCCTTGTAACTTAGAAAGTGTCTTTGAAATACCAGTTTTGCAGTTTCAGCTGCAGTCACCCCAATGTTGTAGACTGGTGCTTTTTCACCCTCTCCCGCTTGTTAGGGCTACACAGTTAAGACTCTTCCACAGCTCTTAATTACTTTTATTGAAAGGTTACGAAGTAAATAATTTTACTGCATGTAAACTTTAAGATCAATTGTATTACCATGCATTTTGACTGTGGCAATGGACAACTAGACCTGTTCAGTAACTACCACAGTAACTATCACTTGTCAGCAAAGGAAAGCATCTGTTAGGTTATGTAGTAAATGCTGGTGATGGTGGAACAAACTTGTATCATTAGTGATGCTCAGTGTGGCACCTTGTGGGACAAATCTACTCCAAACTCAAGATCAGCTGTGTGAGCTGCTCCTGTGGCACAGGCACAATGGCAGAGACACTCTTGGGCAGTAGCAAGGCTGTAAATTGTAACAGACTTTTGAGTCGTGCCAGTCACCATGCATGACTTGGGAAGTATCTCAACACTTCAAGTGATACTTTCTTGACCACTAATGACTTGATTGATGGAAAGATTCAATAGGTGGGGTAGGGGAAAACAGCACTTTTTTTTTTTAAATTTAGCCAGAAGTAGCAAAGCTCCAACGGTAAATGATTTTAAAATTACTGGAAGGGAAGTTTACCTAAACCTCTGTCATGGATCTCATAGAACTACTTAGGCCTAATCTGTCCTTACAGCAAAGCATAGAGTAATACCCTCAGCCCTGTAAGGACTGGAGTTTTGACCTTGGTAGATTCCTGCCCATGCAGGATCCTGGTGCGGGGCAGAAAGTCACTCCTGAGGGAGAGAACTCCTAGTGAAACTCTTCCAGTGTATAAGTTACCAATTCTTGTATCTCCTATTACAAAGCTCAAAACCCTTTTATACTTCTGTTCCTGCACTTCATTCTTCTAAATATTCCACTCTTCTATTTCCATCATCTTTTCCACTCAAATCAGTGCTCCCTTATCTGCTACAGTTGCTCAGCTTCTCTGATAACATCTCTGGTGTGCTGCCTCCTGTCCCATGCTTTTCCTGTATTTTTATCGTTGGTCATGTCTTGTCTGGCTTGCCACTAAGTGGAAGGGGGAAAGCCTCCTAGACTGACCGAGACCCTTGGTGTCTTGAAGTGGGTTTGGGGTAAGATATAACAGATCCAAGATTAATGCTTTATGAAATTCCAGCAGTGTTTACAGTTATTAAGTGACAGAACCTGAACTCTAATTTTTAGCCATGAAAGTTATTTTTTGTTTTCAGCACTTCAACACCAGTGTACCATTACCAGAAAATACACTGTTGGTGTAATTTCCTGAAGACCTTTGAAAAATGACTTTTCATTGCTATGATTTTCCCAGCTGCATGGATGACTGTATTTCTACATAGTCATAAATATCTACACTTGTGCCTACTTACCAGTAGTCCATAAATATTTGCAGATATTGCAATACTTGCTTTTTGGTGCTCCCACCAACTACAAGATGTACTAATTTTCAGCCTTCTACTTTTCACATCAAAATGTCAGGATGAATTTTGGCCTTTCGTGGACACAGGAGTTTTATGAAGGCTTTTCTAAAGCTTGTGTGACACAGTGGGTAGAGAACAGGGTTAATGGCTGAGTTGACCCACAGAAGCCAGAATGAGGTCTCATAGAGGGAGTAGTGCACACAGTGCCCATGGCAGGCTGCCCTGATGATCATCAGGAGTGTGTATGGAGCCCAGCACAACCCAAACACACAGACAATAACTGCTAAAGACTTTGCTACTCTTTTATCCCGGGACAGTCTAAATCTGTTGGCCACAATGTTAGCAACGTCCACTTTGCTGCTGGGGTGGCAAAGGCTTTCTGTTGCTTTGAAGAAGCCATTGCTGGGAGGCCTGGTCTTTACATCCACCTGGAGGGGTGGAAGGTCACGACTGACACTCAGATTTGATGGCTGATTGCCAAGCTCAGCTGAGGCCTGAAGCCTTGGAGTGTTCCTTGGGGGAAGAAGGCTGCTTGCTCTCTTCTCATGTTTGTCTCTGTTAGGTGGCTTTACAAAAAACACATTGTGTTCCCTTTTTTCCCCCTGGAAATTCATTTCACAGTCCTCTTGACCAGGTGAGAGGTTTTCGTTTCGGAGCAATGTACGTTTCCTGATGTTAAGGTAAATATTTAAGTTAAAGTACATAACGGTGATGAAAGGTGTAAAGAATTCAACAGTAGAGGCAATCATTAGGAAATACCAGTTGTAGAAGAATTCTGCATGACATTCTCCTTCAGGGACAATGCTCTTTTGGGCAATGTGCTCCCAGCTGAGAATGGCTGGCCCGTAGAGGAGAAAAGCAGCAATCCATACAGCCATCATCTTCAGTACTGCATTTCTGGTCATGCCTTGCTGAGCCCTGTAGCTGACCTGAGGGACAAAAGTCACATGTTACAGTTATCCCAAACAGTTACGTGGCTGCTGTGGAGTATGGCCCTCTCTGTCACTTTTGAGGGTTGGTGAGAGACTGGTTTTGGGATGAGAGTTAGACCAAGCTTACTAGTATCACAGAAACCTGCCTTCCAAGAAACTTTACCAAGGTGATTGGATAAGTTCTGAGAACGTGTATCATCAGATCTTAAAAGCTCAAAAACCATGTCTCCTTCAAAGCAAGTAACCACTGCTCTTCCTAGAATTGGTTCTCACCAGTTGCTTCATATTTAATTATATTAGCTGTGATACCTGTTTACAGAATGGTTAAAAATGTTTATTGGAGCCTTTATTTGGAATTTTTAAATAATTTGAAATGCATAAGAGGGTTTGAATTCACAGAACATCATGCAAGTTCTTTCTACTTTGTAGAGAGACTCTTTTTCTTAATGTGAAAATCACACAAAAATTTTACATCTTCTGTTTGATATACTTAATTTCATTCGTTCATGAAGTACTTGCAGAATTCCTGTTTGCAGTTAAGGTGTATAGATGGAGTGTTCTGGTCTGCAAAGTGCTTCACAGAATTTCCATTATTTAGAAAACAGAGAAGCTAAGGTGCAGAAATAAGAAGTGTGTCAATAATACTGGGTCAGTAAGCCATATCAGCAATGGAATTCATCAGAATCTTAAAGTCAAGATCATCTTCTCTATTCTGATTCCCTGGGATGTTCCCTGAGGCTCTGGACAAATACTCACGTAGTGGCTTGGGATTTACCCTTCACATCTCCCCGGTGCAGCCACACAGTGTTTGGAATATGAAGTCCTCAGCCTTAAATTCTGTACAGAGTTCATGTTTACTGCCCCCATCTGTGGGCTTTCATCTCCACAGCCAGTGCCGTTCTAATAGAGGAGCCACAGAGCTGAAGAAACCTGAGTGTGTCTGAATTGGGTCTGATTTTGCAGTCCTTAACAAAGCTATGAATTATCTCAGGAGCAGTCTTGGAGGAAGTTACCATTTTCATTGAGATGGAGAATAATTTGGAACTTCAGATATTCCCGTTTATATGTTCTCATACTGCTCTAATTGAACAGTCATTTTCTGTACTCTTGCTTGGGGAGGGATTTTTATATGAGGGATTAATTTGAAGTATTTTAAAGTGGATTATTATTTTCATTTATTATGACCAGTTTCCATTTGTTTCTGAAACCATTTAGTTTATATATTTATACTATGTGCATAGTCATGAGATTGGTTTATGAAAGAAAAATTCATGGCTAATTCAGAACCTAGAAAATAAAGGAATTCTGAGTGTTGACTGTTTAAGAATTAATCTGTTCATTTCTCCCTCTTCAAAAAGAAGTTGGTAAAACTGCTGAATTGATTCTACAGCCTCTCTTTGTACTATTTGTGATTTAAATGAGCAACAAACCTAAGGGAACATTTTAAGAAAATGTTGGTGGAACTTAACCAAGAAGTGTGTGTGGAAGTGTGAAACCTATGGACAGGTAAAATGTGTTATTTTGACACCATTCAAAATACTTTGAGGCATTATGGTCTAGGTGAAAATTGAATGCAAAGTCTAATCTTCCTTTTTGAGTAAGTGGTGTGCTGCAGACTTGACTTGAGCTACTTCTGTGGCTGTTACATGAAAGTGGCATTTGCATCCTGTGCTAGATGTTCATTTATAACCTGCCACTTTTGAGCTATATGCAGCCGTACACATCAAATTCCCTTGACGGTTTGATACCCACTGCAAGGAGGTCTCTGCCTTGTGCTGCAGCTGGGCTGCCCTGGGCTATCAGCTGCCACCGGGGGCATGGCCGTGTCCTGAGGGAGCAGCTCTGGTTCAGCTGGGTAATACTGTAAAACCTTATTCAAGGTGTAGCTGGGGAGGAACACCATGTTCCCTCTGCAGACACAGCCTGTGCCTGTTTCTAAAGCAGAGTACCTCTTCTACTGTAAAATTGAGAAGGAAATGCATTTTCTGGCAAAGCCGATCACTCCCAGAACTATTTCCAGGACTCGGAGGAGCTGCCTCGATCGCCCCTGTCTCATGTGCTGTTCGAGAGAGGCTCAAGGGCGATGAAAACCAGGTGCCCTAAGCAAACCCCCCTGCCTGGAAGGACAGGCCTGGAGCCCCTTTTCCCCGCTGGCACCCCCTGCCCAGCCCTTACCGCTCTGGTGACACAGATGAACCTGTCGAAGCTGATCAGGACGATGTTGAAGACGGAGGCGGTGCACACCAGGTAGTCCACCACCAGCCACAGCTTACACAAGCCCCTGCCGAGCCTCCACTCGCCCGTCAGCACGTAGGGGATGTAGAGGGGGATGCAGAAGCCGCCTGCGGACAGAGCTCGGCGGTGACACGGGCGAAGCCAGCCCCCGCCCCGCGGCGTCCCGGTACTCACCCACCAGCAGGTCGGCGACGGCCAGGTTCAGGAAGAAGAAGTTTCCCTGCGTGCGGAGGCTCCGGTCCACCACGAACGCCAGAATGACCAGGGCATTGCCTAGTACCGTGGCCAGCACCAGCAGCCCCATGAGCGCGGCCAGCAGCGCGGCGGTGCCGGCGGGGAAGCGCCCGCCCGCCGCACAGGTGCTGCCGGACTGGTTGAGCCACGGCCCGTCGGGGCTCATGGTGCTACGGGAGCCCGCGGCACTGCCGGACCCGGAGTTCGGCTGCGGCACCGCCCCGCCGGGCGGAGCCAGGGGCCGGGCGGTGCAGCCCTGCCCTGCCCTGCCCTGCCCTGCCCTGCCCTGCCCAGCCCGCTGCTGGGGATGGTGCTGCTTCGGCGAAAGTCGAAGAGTCCGGTGACGCTGCGGGAGGAGAGTGGCGCACCAAAGCCCAGCCCGCGGCTGAAGCCCGGGGCTCTGGGGCTGGGCAGCAGCGCCCCGTGCCCGCTGCCCGCCCTTCCCCAGCCCGGCAGGGACGCTCCCAGTGTCTCCCTGGCTCTCCTCGTCCGTTCGCAGCAGCTGCCGGGGTGGGCTCGGTTGCCTGCCCAGTTCCGTTCACAGTACATCGGCTCGTCCCCATGGCCCTCGGGGCTCCCCGATGGTCTCTGCTCTCTGCCGTTCCGGGCGGGCTGTGCCCTCTCGCCCTCAGGGGATCCGTTCTCTGCCGAGCCCTGCCTGCCGCCGCCTCAGCCTTTCCCTCCGGGACAGCGCTAACGAGGGCTCACTGCCCTGCCTGGCTGCTCCTTTGAGGAGAATTTGCAGGAATGAGGTATTTCTGAGACGTCTCTTTTCAATACTGGCAGTGGCCTTGCACAGTGTTTAAAGTGCATCGTAGCAGTGATGTCAGGGAGTCAGTTTAACTACAGAAGGCAGCTCTGTTCCAAAACCCAAACTCAGGAGCAGCCAGGGAAGGGCCTGGGCCTGCCTCAGCCTCTGGCGCGATGGCTGAGGCGGCCTGGGAGCAGGAGGGGGACACAGTGACCCCTGAATGGGCTGCTGAGGTTTGCTGACTTTGAAGGGTAATTCAGAAGAGGAAACGCAGCTTTACCTCTACTCCCCTGATTTGGCCCACTGGATCTTCATCTGCCTTAAAATACGTGACCATTGGGGGATGGGCTTTGCCTCCCTGCTGAGAGCACTTGTGCTGTCTTCGGTAGGGCTCCTTTATCACTAAACGACAACAGAACTTGCTCAACACCAATGCATAATCTTCCCTTCATTCAGCCAATGTTTCACATGTGGTAAACTCTTCTTTTATAAAAGATTTGCATAAATCAGCAGTTTGAAATAAGTTTAGAAGCAATCACAGCAGCTTTCTAAAGAGAACTATTCCAGTGGGCTTCAGGTAAGACAACAAGAACAGCTGAATAACTTCTCTATTATTTGTCTGGGGTGGAGCATGTGTTCTCAGGGAAGTGGACCAGCCTTTTCCTCAGGGGGAAAGATCAAACCTTTGTCAATGCCATAAGAACAAATTCCAGGCCAGCTGATCTCTTTAAATCAGGAGCTCCATAGAGGATAGTTGCAATTTAAACTGCTTATGATACGACCAGTCCAGAGACAGAAACGGCATCTGCATATCTAATATGTGTGAGGAAAATACTCTTTTTACATGTCCCCATGTCATTATCTCCCCAAAGCAAATAAGGAAAGCCATGCAAAACAAAAGCACAAGGAGCAATGGAGCTTGTTACCACAGTGATTATTATTAACCCCTAGTTTGGGGACTCATTTTCTCTACCCTTTGAGCCCCATTGGCAGTTTTCCATTCACTTCAGTTTGGACAAGATAAAGCTTGTGATATTTAATGCTCTCTGGTTGTTTTGGGGTATTTAAAAGATAAAGAGTTGGCCAAGAGACTCAAAAGAGAAAAAATATATATCTCGAGCACCAGGAAAACATGGGAGAATTTATTCTTTCATGAAGAATTGCTATATTCTTTAGCTCCTCTAATGTAAAGTAATTTTACAGCAGCTCAGTGAGTTTGTAGCATGTAAACTTGTGTTCTTTATGTGAAGTAGCTTTTGTAGTGTTTTACCTCCTGGCAGATTTTGAGATTCTCAGTAAGTTCCATAATTACTGCCTTTTAATGCTCCTCTGTTATTTCTGCTTTGGCAAGGGATGATGTCCTAACAAAACTCTGTTCCTAAAAACATGAACTATCAGTCCATAACTCTGCATTGAGGAGACTTATTGTTGAAGACTGTGCTAGTGTCCAGAGACCTTGCAGACAGCTGATACAAGTGTGCATTAGGTGGGCAGTACTCTCAGAACAGCAGGTCTTAAAATCCAGACTTCCAGCATTCTATTTTACCCTGAAAAAGGATCTTTTTTTCATGTCCTGTGAGTTGCTGTCTTTTTATGAAAGCGTATTTTGTTCTTTATCTTTCTCTAATCCTCAGAACAAGAAACATAAAATATTAGAGTTAGTAAAGAGGAATGACAATAGCCCAAGAAAATGAAAGATGTAGTGTTGTTTTCCAAGGCATATCAATACCGATGTGTTCTGAAATTTTAACATTTTTTTCCCTTGTGATTTCCTGATAATTGTTTTCACTTCCAAAGACATCCTTCAGTAATTTCTGAGTGCTGTCTGAATCATGCCATTTCCCATGACATATGTGGGTGAGTATATCCAGAGCAATGACAGAAAACCAGAATGATTTTCCCACACTGCAGACAGATAACACTTTTCCCAGAACAGGCCAAAATCAGGTTCCAGAAAGACTTGGGAAAGCACATGGAGAGGGGGTACACTCCAGCTGGCTGTAGAGGTTCAAAGGGTGCTGAAGACCTCTGCTGGTATCTTCTTGGAATTAAGTAAGGTAATAAATATATTTACATTGGGTCTTTGCCTCAGTCTGAACCTAAAGCTAAATCGTTGTGTCTTTTCCAAATAGCACAGTGTACATAATGTTCTTTACAGAGATACTTTTTGTCCTAAGATTTCACATGCAGGGCAGTTTTCTTGGTGTGCCACAAGCTCTCTGGTACCAAAGCTTTGCTGAAGCTAAAGGGCAATTGTTGCCCGTTTCAAGAGTGGGATGCCATAGCTGGAATCTTCACTTATTTAAAAGAAACCATGCATTAGTAGTTTTGCAAATCTTGACAGAATATTTACTTGTTAATAGCCCCATTTTATATTTAGACATTGTTGTCAATGATCCTCTTGCTATGAGTGATTGATATTTTGGCCAGGAAAAGAGGAATGATGTTTATACTCTCTGAGAAAATGCCTCTAAAGGCTTTATCACTTGGGAAATCAAATGTTGCTGTTGGAGCTGATCCTAGTTAAATGAATGGGGAAAACTAAATTCTGCCATGAGCATTTCCTAAGCATTAGCCTTACACCCTTTGCCAGCCAGGGTTTTGCTTGCCTACTGATTCCCTTCATTTGTTTTAATATTTTGTAGAAGTCTTCCTTCATATGATGCAGTTCACATTTTCTTCTTGTTCCCACACATACAGAGAAAAGTCAACTATTTGATCAGTGCCAGTGGAAGGGCATCTGCTTCAGAGTTCACAGTGTTACCTACCATGTACTGAGGGGCATTTGCTTTTCTTCAGTAAGGAAACATCCACTAGACCTTAGTCCTGTGAGGGATGTGGCTGTGGGATCTTTGGTGTAGGTGTCAGCAGCAGCAGGTGCTGTAGTTATCCCAGCCTGGTTTTAAGGCACTTGAAAGCAGACTGCAACCCCTTTGGTTCTTGATGAGAGGCATCATCGCCTGCTGGCTAAAGAAGCCATCAAGGAACTGGTTTCCATCCTCTTCTAGCATGGCTTGCTGCTTAATGAAACTGCTGTGCTCACATGTGACAAAGAGGCAGAAGCAGGGAGGTGAGAGGGGCCAGGCTGGGGCGAGTGGGGTCTGCTCTGTGTTGTGCAGTTCAGGGGAGGCCAGGATTGCCATGTCCCACTCCGTGGGCATTCATCCAAACATCACGGGCCTGTGTTCCCCCGAGGTCTGGCTTTATTGTTTTAATAACAATTTCTCAAGAAGTATGACTTATGAGTTTGATGACTACAGATGAGAGATTTGAAATATGATTCAACTAATAGACTTAGATAATTAGGCTGCAGTAAATAGAAATATTCATCCCATAGACAATTGCCTTAAGGCTACACCAGAATTTTATTAGCACTGAGAAGCTAATAAAATAATAATAAAAATAAAATAATTAGCATGGTAACAAAATATAGACACTGCAAGTAGTTTTATTGCCTTTTGCTCCTTCTGGATTCATTCAGCAGCTGCACCTGTTATTCCTGGTATCCTGTATTACCAGTTCAGCAGTCTGGCATGTTTGGCATTGGTGTGCTTCCTATCCTGGATACTGCATGCATCAGTATTTCACTTAGGCAATTTCATTGATGTTGCCAGCATCAAAGGATGTCATCCCAATTTTGTCTCTTGGCTGCAAGTACATTAAAGAGGACCAAATGTTCTCTGGTTACACTCAGTGAGGGCTGGACAGACTTCCAAAAATATCTCTTAACATTTTATTGGTGATGAGAGCATTGCAAAAATCAGAGGTACCCAGACTGTGGTTTGTTTCACATTTTTAGTTTCTTCTTCCTTAATCCTTGCAAAAGTTCCTTTTCCCCCTGGCTCATCACCTCTTTCATTTGCACTTATAATGTCCAGATACATAATCCTGCTAATCTGGCATTTCTAGCCAGAGTGATACTCAAGTTCTAGGCAAACACTGTTTCTGGCATTTGAATGTATTTGCACAACGCCTTCTTTTCCACCAGCAGATGGCATTCCCCAGGAATAAGCTGGAGGCATGGCTGCTTTCTGTATCTCCTGCTGGTCCAGCATTCCCGAGGAATAAGCTGGAAGCACATCTGCTCTCTGTATCTCCCCTGGTCCCAGCCAGGAAGGTATTTCCATGGCAAGCTGATAATAAGCACAGACTCACAATATTCTCCCCATCTCTAAACATGCATTTTATCTGTACCAGAAGTCACTGGGCATAGTGGGTACTGAAAGTTTGTGTAAATTCTGACCATAAATTTATCCATTGAGGGTAATTACACTCAAACCTGCAACTTCATTCTCAATAATTCCCTCTGCTGCAAATCCTTGGAGACTAGGAAGGTGTTCTGGGGAAGTTGCATTATATGATTGCTTTGTTTTCATGTTCTTTTCCCAGCAAAGCTTTCTGTGGGAGGCAGGATTTAAGTCACTGGGCCTGATCTGGTTTAGATGTTCTTATATTAGCCCTTGGTTTTCGAAATCTCAGCCTTGATCATAACCAGAGCCAGATGATGAATTCTTGTATCAAAGGGAAACATAATTAGGACTTTGCTGTTGAGAGCAGCCTGCATCTAGCAGGACAATGCAAGATTAAATAATAAATGAACATCAATTCTGAAAACATTCACAAGGTATTAAACTGAGATACCTGGCGTGTTGGAGGAAAGGATATCAGAAACATGTTATAAAATTCAGAAGAGTGTATCAGAAATTAGCCATTTGTGTTGGAAGGCAGTGCACAGACCTGGCCTGATGTCAGACGTTCAAAGCTGAAAGGCAATGTGTTTGTTACATAGGTGAAATTTGGTTATATTGCAACGTGTCTGAGGCTCGTTTCCTTCTGTGATGTGGCAGGGGTAGAACCATTTAGCCCTCTTTTCATTCATGTGTTCAGGATGGAAGCTGAAAGACTGAGGAGAAAACTGAGCTTGAGTTCTACAAATCTCTAGAGGTGCTGCAGTGACAGCTATTGCAGGGAGAGTGGGGGAAGAGGGAACTGCAACCTGGTTATTTGAACACATGCTTTGGTTTTTAATTAATAACCCCTTGCCTTTTTTTTATTCCCCAGGAGAATGCTCTAACTGTAGAATTCCAGCATATACACAACTCCTTGCAAAGGAGATTTTGCCATCTAAAATTGAGAAAAGAAGTAATTAAAATCTGTTTCTTTGCGAGTTTCCTTTCAGCTAGCTTTTGAGGCTTCCCTCTCAGTGTGCTGAATATTTGTGGACCTTTTATTAAAATGCCACACACACATGAAGCACCTGACTCTGTGTAGTGGTGGGAATATCACATGGGGAGAGGAGCATCTGGGAGGCATCAGAGTGCATAGGAGGTGTTAAAACATAAATGTGGTTGTACAGTTTTCTAGGTATAAGCAGTCTTTTCTTGAGGGGAAAAACCACGATTTTCTGAAAGGGTGCTATTTAACAGAGCTACAGAGCTGGTATCTATGGAAACTTAAAAACTACTCTAGAGAGAGGGTTGAGGAATGGCAGGATAATTAGCATTAAATACCTCTTAATGACAAACATTTGAGTTGACATGTCTCACAGGAGACTTGTAAACTTCAAAAGAAATGCTTGATCATAAGGATACTGTTCCACTGTCAGAACAGCACAGAAGTCTGTCATTTATCAGTCCACAAAGGATTCTCTGAAGCCTTGGGCTGGCTGGGTAGGAGGATGTCACTTAGGGAGGAGATAAAGATCACGTCAGAGGTGAAGCCTGGAAAACTCAGCTCGTGAAATGTATAATATGTGAAGGCTCAGCTCACAGTGTGCTGTGAACCAGAGACTGGCACAGGGTGACAATTAAAGAATGACCTGTCAGATCATGAAGACTTCATTAACAGATGGTAACTGACAGCAGAATAACGGGGGACTTTAATGGGTAATAACATTCCTGCTAGGTACATCTGTAATGATAAAAATGCCCTTTTCTTGCTAATACCAGGACCTGGTAATGATTGTCAGGGGGGTTGTCTTGCCCTCAGATTTGCACTGTATTTTATAGTCATTGAACCAGCCTTCAGTGCCAGTTTAGGGATGGGAATTCCATCCGCTTTTATCTTCCTTCAGCTGTTAGTATTAACATTTTGATTTAACTTGTGATTTCATTTATACTTTCATGTTCCAAGTGACCTCATCTTGTTTATGAGAAAAACTGTTTTCTCCCTAAGCCTTTAACGAAAGTTTTGACCTTTCAATCAAGAAATTCAAGGATTTCAATGTGTGTGTATTTATTATGTCTGACTCATAAAAAAACAGCTTCTGACATTGCTCTGCATTTTTGTAGCTTTCAAATCATCACCACAACAACCTGTGTATGCTGTCTATGAGAGTCAAAACTCAGATTTCAGTGGAATTTTTGTTAGGTTCTGACCATGGAATATTTAAGAGATGGTCAGAAGAAGAAAGTGATCTGGGATTTATAGAAATCAGTGAGACTCTCTGCTTTTTTTCAAGCAGCTTCACATCCCAGTCTGAATTTTCAGTGAATTACATGCCTTTTCATTTGTTGCTCTGCAGGGGTATTGGTGTAAATTACCAGATTCTGCTGAGTTTATAGAGTGGGTGCCTCCCAGGGTTAATCAAGACACCAACGTTTAGGTTATGTTCTTTCCAAAAACTATCCAGAGTGGCCTTGGCTTTGAACACTGGCACCTGAATCAGATGCCTGAAGTTACTGTGAATACTCACCCATCCATGTCTGTCTGATGGGACACAGCGTAGATTCATCAAATTAATTTTTCATCTTGCTTGTAAGAAGGATGATAAAAATCTGCTGTATTAAAATTTCATACTCATCCTTTGATGATGAGTTCAGTTTTATTATTTGTACAGAGGATGTAATTGAAATAGAGTGGAAACACAGGTGCTGCACTTCTAGCTATGTGGTGAACTGTCATCTCATCATAGAGATTAATGAGTTTTCTTCCACCAGATCAACCTTCAGATTTTCTCTGATGCAGCAATAGCTTTATTTATTCCATGGACAGGGTGAAGAATTTTTGTGAAAATTTCAAGGTGAAGAGGGTATAACATTTCTCAGATACTCAAAGGTATTAGCCCCTACATTGATCATGGCTGATCCATGCTGGTTTTTCTGAGAGGTGACACTATGGTAAATGAGAAATGACATTACAATTGCTAATGATAGAGATTATTGGCATTTTTCTCTTCATCACCTGTGTAGGTTTTCAAGGGCTCCTTACAGTTAGAATCAAGCTCTGATGCATCTGTTCAGGCTGTGGCCACCCTTTTGAGTCTAGCCTTACTGGGAACACTTAAACAATAAGAGATTATTGGCTAAGAAGGATCTGCTCCGTAAGAAAAATCTCCCATTGCCTTCCTATGAAATACATCAACATCTGTGGAAGTTGCCTTTGTGTCTCTTCTGCACCTTTTGCTTTGTTGGGTTATGATTTTTTTTCCCTTCTAGGATTGTCTTCTTTAGTCATCATGCAGAGGTTGAGGCTGCACAGGAACTTTTCCTAGAAGCAGAGATGCACAATGGGTGGAATTCTTGGCAATCAGCAGGTCAGTGGTGTGAAACCAACCAGAAGGTGTCATCTTAAAATATTTTTCTACATAGTCATCTGTGACATGAAACTAAGAAAAGTGAGGGTTGTTTTGTTCCCTATGGCCATAGTCTTTGCTTTAATGAACTCTCATGATTTAATATGCTGATAGCAACTTCATTTTCTTATTCAAGATGTCATACAGACTTTGCTCCTCCAGTGTCAGGAGGGATGCTCCCTGAACAGCTTGTGTTTTTCTCAGCTGCAGAGACAGCAGAATAGCACATTCATCACCACATCCTGAGCAGTCTTCACTCCTGTTCCAGTTTGCTAAGAAGACTACCTAAACCAGCAGAGCTGCTGCCTGCTTTGAATGAAGCAGCTGCCTTTTCCAGCTGCTGCTTCTGTGGGCTGTGTCTCCATCTGTTTTGGTTGCAACAAAGCCTTCAGGTTTTGAAGGATCTGCTTCTATCCCCAGATAACCTAATCAGACCAGGATCCCTCTTAAAAACCAACAAACTATGCAAAGGAATAATTTGGGCAAGGTTCCCTGTTTCTGAGCTGGTGTTTGCACTTTAAAATTCTCAGTGATACTTGAAGTTCATGGCTCTGCAGTAACTGTTAAAGGTGTTAGCCTGCAACAAGGGCCATGCTGAGTAGCTGCTTTGGAGTGATTTCTTTATAACTTAGATCAATGTTACAAGGTGCTTATATAGCTTGAGATATAAGAGATCTATATAACCTGATATCAATAGGACCTAAATCATGTCTTTTTATATATCTATATAACCTGATACCTATATAACCAGAATCATAGCTTTTTATACTTATAAAACCTGATATAAATAACTTTCTGTACAATGTAATGGCTAGTACACGGTTAAATAGTTGCTTAATGCTGAATAGACAAAAAAAGAAGAAAAAAAACTCACCAGGTGGATAGCTTTAGAGACAGATAAGTATAATACTAATGAGAAATTGGCAAATACAAAACCAATTAGCCACAAAACAAAGAATTTAGGCCGGTTAGGACCAGACAGACCAAGGAACACTGTAATTGTGCATGCTCTGAAGACAAAGTTGAGAAGTTCAGATGTGAAGAAGCTTTTGGGAGCCTTCATCAAAGACCCCTGAGGATCCCCGAACTGGGGAGATGCAAGCGCAGTGCAGAAAAACTGTTTATAACCGTGAGGTCATACAATGTAAATTAGTTCAGGCAGGTATGTGATGATGTTGTAGTGACACAGTGACACTCAGCAATACTCACTGTATAAATATACCACAGCACCTGACACAGGTGGGTGAGTTAGGAGCAGAAATCCCCTTCCCCTCCAGTGCTGCAGTAAACAAATCCCTGCTCTATAGACACTGCTCTGTGGGGATTTATTTCCAGCCCAGCTTTCAGCTTCAGGAGGGAGATGCTTTAGAAGAGAGCAGTGGTGCCAGGCTGAGCCTTCTTACTTTACAGTAAGAGTATATTATATTATATT
>WAAE01008528.1:177603-331980 GCA_013400495.1 Nicator chloris
TATTATATTATATTATATTATATTATATTATTTTTGTTATTTACATCCATAGCCTCAGAAAGCTGAAATGAATAACACAATGAGTAAAGTATCAGAACATACCATATATCTACAGTATTTAGGCTAACCTGATTTCCCTAGAAGTCAGTCCCTTTTTTAGTCACAGGTAAAATATTTGCTGCATTTTTCCTTCTAGTACCTAGGAGAGGGGGTTTGTATCACTGGTGCTTTTTGGGAGTGCAGCAATAATCTGCTCTATTACTGGTTTCATGTTGTCTTTTCCTAGACTAAGGTTTTTCCGTTCATGTTTATATGCATATATACACCTGAAATGCGTTTTCTGTCCTCTCTTAAAACTCATTGCTTTTGCTTGGATTTCTGCTACTGTTTTGGTCTTTCAGCCTCCACTTTTATAGTTTGTCCTTGAGTTTTGTCCTGGCTGTTTAAGTTTCTGGAGGACTTTTTGGTTCCCATTCAGTACCACAGCTCAATGTAAGTAGCATTGCACTGTGATTCACACTGAAAATAACCAGCTTTGGTCCTGGCCTTTTATTAAGAGCTACTGGTTTTTATCATTCCCAAGTATGTATCAGTTCTGGCAAGGAGTTGTGACAGTTTTTTTTTACCAGGCTAATTGGACAAGTGATGAGTACAGTAAATCCTTTCAATCTTTCCAGTGCAATATCTGGGACATTTCATTTTGATCAATTATATAATTTGAAAAGCCAGGCCATGTGCTGGTATTAGCAGAGTTCTATAAAGAACAATGTTTGATGAACTCAAGGAAACAACTAGAGATCAGGATGGATGAGGCATGTAGAAAGTAAATGTATGTAAATATGGGATATTCCATTTGAGACCAGGTTTTTTTAATATACAGTTAAGAGAAAACCACTTGCTGTTATCTTCCTATTATCAGTAGCAGAGCTCTGAAGAAAAACATACTCTCTCCCAGCCCCTCTCAGCCTTGTCTTCTCAGAGGTGAAAGATCTGGCTCAGTACCAGTGTTAGCTCTTGGACAGCAACACCTGTTTGTGATACGGGGGAGTAGGACTGTGCCATTTCTTGGCAGCTTTTGAGAGGAGTCTGTCTGCTGCCTTGCCAAAAGCAGGATCTCTCCCTGAGCACATTTGTTAGAAGCATATTGGTGATATTCTTGTGAAGGCTTTTCAGGTCACCTGCTGTATTTCAGTGCCTGCTCACTCCTCCAGACTTCAGCAGGAAAACAGGAGCTGGTGTGTCACGCAGGGGGCTGTGGTAGGCATGACTGATGTACTGTTGCTACTGACAACATGGGAACCTCAGCTTATTTGTACTTGGAATGGAGTTAATGAATGGAAGGAATCTGGGATGAAAAAGTCAGTGACAAGCACGTGCCAGGGGTGTGGTTACAAGTGCTGCAGAATGCTTGATTCCAAGAGAAGGATGTTAGTAAAAGACGCTTTTTATGAACAAGATTTGGAATACTGGAGTTTTATCTGTCTAGCTGCATATTCAGTGAGTTAAGATGAGATAGGAGATGGGCATGAACAAAGTCAGTCATCCTTTATTCATCAGCACCATCATGAACACACAAGAAATTGTTTTCAGCCCCTGGGAATACCACACTGCCAGGCACTTCCCACCCAGCTGGGCACATCCATGCTTCCCTGTGCCACCAGCTCCTGGAACAGGTGCTGAGTACACCACAGCAATACTGCCTGGGAGCTGGGGGAATTAGGCCACCCTCTACTGCCTGTGCTTTAATGCAGCTTTAATTGGATTTTTATTGCTTGCTTCCACCAAGCTTCATTCCACTGGTGCAGACGCTGTCCTACCATGGATGGGGCTGAGCTTTCCACCTCAGGAATACTCTTTGCTTTTAGCTGCCCTTTATTTCAAACAGCATAACAGCTATCCTGTTCAGAGAACAAAGATATAAGAGGAGGGGGTCTAAAAGGACGTAGTGAAAGAAAAAGCAATAAAGTATAATAATTAAGAGCTCTACCTATCTAATAATTATTATTAATATTGTTATTTTCATAGAGCTTTAACAAGAAATTTGTCTTATATTGGTATTTAAATGGAGTTGACTTTGTATTAGCAAGAGAAGAATGTTGTTGAAAGTACCTAGAGGGGATATTGCCACTCATGTTGGTGTTTCATTTTTCTGTTCTACCTCCAGAAGTTGTAACTAAAGGCCCCAGCAGTGTCAGTCATTGCCCAGCTCATGGAAGTCGTGGTGCTGACTTGGTTTCCTTGCAATGCTGCTCAGGGTTCCCTGAGCACAGCCCCTGCTGGTTACCTGTGGGGACAGTGGGGAAATGGGTGCCTGGTGATCTGGGAAATCAGGTCCTCTGTGCAATTGAGATTGTCCACACCCCACAGTGGGGGTGAGGATGGGCCCACCCTGGATCAGAGCCTTTGTGCATTCCCTGTGAGCATTTCTGCACAGTGCTGGGGAAGCTGAGAGCTGGACTGAGCCTGTGGACATCCTGCTGGCCATACAGTGGCACCTACAGAACGTTATGTTTGAAAGGGACTTGCAAAATTACAGCCTTTGCACACTTTAGAAATACTTTAGACTATTTTTCACATGCTGGCTATCTCCTGTGTGTTTTTCCTGTGTTGGAAAGCAAGGAGGGGAGCTGGCAAGGGAGAGAGCTCCCGAGCAGCCGTCCTGTCCTAACCAGGACAGTCTCTGGTTAGTTTACGAAGGAGCCCAACTGTACAGGCAAAGCAATGGATTCTCATCAGCACACAGTGCTTTGCTTTGCTCCCAACAAAAAAGGTTTACCTAAAGAAAGAGCATAAGAACAGCATTAAGAACTTGGAATTTATTTAATTTTATTTAATTTCACTTTATTTTTTGCTGGGCAAGATCCATTTTCCACCTCAGTGGAATGTGTTCTACATTACAGACACTATTCCGGAGTGGGGATGTATACAAAGGAAAGAAATGCAGTGGTTTCAGATACTTTAAGATTTATCATTTTTTATTTTTAAATAAACAGTAGTCTGGTTTTGAAGGGTATGATTTGCAGATAATAAAGTGCCACCAGAGAGGAAATCGGTTTGAATAAAACCAAAGGGTTTTTTTCAAAAGAAAAATAATACTTTATTTTACACTACTTAATAATTATTTTATTTTTTTATTTGGGTATAATTTAAGGATAGTATATATAGGTCAAAATGTGTCTTTTCATTGTCATATTTGAATTAAAACATTTCACTAAATAACCAAAATATTTTTTTAAAAAAAGAGCTCCTTTTTTCATACAAGCTAAATTAACAAGATGTTAATTGAATGGATTGCAGTTGTTTGGAATCACTGGGTCACATATTCTATTGTTTTATAAACCACAGACCTTAGAATGTACCCCAGTACCTACTTTACTGAGCAGAAAACCTGTATTTTGTCTGCAACACTTTTTTCCTGAAAGGCCTTTAACATATTTTAAAAATTCCCGAGTATCTTAAGAATTCTGTTAGAACAAGAATTGGCTTTATCATTTGAGCATGTATGTAGTCATGTGTTGTGTCATTATTGGAACATCTAGTAAGATCATTGTGATTATGCACAAATTGCTAAGCAGATTGCAGAAAACTGAGTCAACACCAGAAAAGCAAATCCAAAAATCCAGTGTATTCTGCATTCTTTCTTTTGGCTTCTCCTGCCCAGGGTGAAGTGTCTGTTCCTCACTGCTCTGACCGGCACTGGAGGGAGCGCACTGAGGCAGCTCGAACTTCCCAAACTACCATCTGCTCAGATAATCATAAACCCACTGACAAGGGTTTGTCAAAAATCACTTCAGACTAATTCATCTCTCTTCTGACACACTTTAGTAGCTAATTTTTATGACCTAAATCCATCATTACTACACATTAGTTGTCAAGATAACAACACAGCTGTCTTCTGGAAAAAAGAACCTAGAGTACTTGAACTATCACAAAATTATAGGAGAATTGCTTTTAAATGGCCATGTTCAAAATTTTAGCTAAGATGAAAAGAAGTGTAGATCAAAACAACATATCCCATCTCCAACAGCTGCATTCTGTTGCATCATTAGTAAATTTAATTTTGTTTTGTTTACAGTGAATGAAGAAGTGCAATGATCATGCAAAATCACTATTGCAAGTGATTTTCATTCTCTTCAATCATGCCTTCTTCCTGACATAATTGTGCCTAACAATCTGTTGCGTTCTGCATCTGGTGTTATCATGATTTCATCTCTACATTTAATCTCTGCATCTTAGCTATTCTTTCAAAGATGTGGTCAGCAGCTCCAGAGGGGCAGGAAGTTGAGGAGTCAATAATGGCAATGATGCCCGTGAAAATTTTGAGAATAATAAGGCAAAAAATAGCATTCACTTTGTTATACAGAGCTAAATGCTTGATATATGAATCTCACAGCATTAGTCATAAAGCTGAAGCCTGTTTACAGCTTCTGGTTTTGCTCAGTCTCTATTTATTCCCAACAATTCTTAATTTCAATTTTAACATCTGTTGGAAAAATCTGCCTGCCTATTGTTTATCTCCAAACAAAGAAAACATTTTGTTGTGGCTGTGTTCCTATGTTCGTATGTTCCTATTATACTCTGCAGTCAGTTGAGGAACACCTTGCATGAGCCTTGTTTTATGCCTCTGGTTCTCCTGACAGCTTTGAGACATCTCAAAAAGAGCTTCCTGGCTCTTTTAAGGACTTTTCCCAGAGAGGTGGGTATCTGAAGAAGGAGCCTTCCCAGTTCCAAGGGAACACGATCAATAGGTCTTCTGTTGCAGGTGAGTCTTAGTCAAGCACTCTGCATGAACTTGAATTTCCATTATTATCTAGAGTCCTACTATAAATCAATGTGTAGATTGAAAGTTCCCTCAGGTGAGAGCATGGCTGAGGCGCAGCTATGTCTCAATATATGTAAAATAATGAAAAGGAGAGGAAAAAAAGGAGGAAAAAAAACCAACCCACCTATATTAGATCAGTTCTCAGCTGCACCCAGTTCTACTGAAGCATTCTCACAGAATGGGCAAGTTTGGAAGGGACCACTGGAGGTCATAAATCCAACCTCCCTGCTCAAAGTAGGGTCTCCTAGAATGTTCCTTTGTACACTCCTGTGGATCTTGAAAACAGAACTGCAGTATCCTCTTCAATGAGCAAAAGGGCTAAAATCTGTTTTACCGCCTCCTTGATAAGAGGACACAAGTGCTGCATTCCCATGCGGGAAACTGGGAGGAATTCCTTTAAAAGTAGATGGTCAGGAAGGAAGAACAAGGCAAACATTGTATCTGACAATGGTTTATTGGTAACCAAAGAGAAAAATAAAAAAGGAGTTACCATACTAAAGAGGGCTCTCTCCCCATGTGTCTCTGACAACCGTTGTTGGGGCATAACGAACCAGAACTGACCCTCACAACAAGGTTCAGTTTGCAAGGTTGGTCTGCTGAAACCTGCATTTCTGAAAATTAAGTGGTTGGCAGTACCAGGCATATTTGTGGTTAAGAAAAACACAATGCCCAGCAGGCAAAGCAGTAAGAATTTTGGAAGCAGTAAAGTGAATTTCAAGAGAAGAATGGTCTATAAACATGAAAATCCAAATAAGCAATGCTATTATTTTTTTTTTTTTAATATAAAGTGGCTGTTAGAACAATCCCAAAGTCAGCCAGTATCTTCCTGAAGAAGCCAATATTGAGAAGATTCTGAAAAGAATTGAGAACAGGTTTGAAAAATTTAATTGCTTTCCTGGTAAGGATCAATGCATTTATGTTTACAGTGGTTTAAGTTTAAACTGCTACAAAAGAAAATCTAAAGACTGAAGAGATACCTGTTGAAGAACACCAGTTATCTAACGCAATCTGTAAAAAGCCAACTAATTAACAGCAGTCTACAGTTATGTGACACCATCCATCCCCTGCCATAAAAGTGGTTTGAAAATGCATTACTGAAACATATGCAGTAAAAAATATTATCTGCATTTTACAGTGTAGAAATGGACGCCTAGAAAGACTACAGTGATTGCCATGGCAACAAAGAAAATGTGTGCCAAAACGAGAAAGATACACTGGAATGTTTTACTGTCTTATGTAGTGGTCTCTTTCTAAATTTTTTCTTTTGTGCATTGTTGCAGTGCAGAATTCGGATTTAATAAGCTTTAATTAGATTTATCCCTGAAATGGTTTGTCCCACTTCGTTCCCCATTTTTCAGATGGTTTAGCCCTGTTTACCCCAACAGTTTCCTGCCAAAGCCCCTGTCTGTCAGGTGTGACCCAACCCAGTTTCCAGCCCTTTCCCTGCCACTCCAAGTTGAGCCCCTGCCCCTCTCCTTAAAAGGATTCCTGTGCCATCCCCTCTATGTGTCAGTCTCCCTGAACCCACACCCATTACTCGAGAAGCTTCTGTTGAATTCCTTGGTTTATTGGATGTTTAGAGCTAGCCACACCTCGTTTGTATCCTCATTGGCTGTTTATTTGACTGTCATCCTGTGTACCCCTCCCCAAGGGCCACCCAACTGGATTTTGTTTGAACCACCCCTTGTGTGCACCCCCCTTTATAAGTTACTCTATGCCTTTGTTCAGCGCTCTTGGGCTCTGGTGGTTGCGGTGGCAATAGCCTTGCTGCGTGTCAACCCCAGAGTCTGAAGCCCAGTCTTTGTATTGCTTCCCTTTTCCTGGATGGTCTAATAAACCTTCTCTGGAGAAACAGCAAACAGAGGTGCTCCCTCATTCTTCGCCCCGCTCCGTCAGCATATCTGACATCAGGACCTGCAGTTGTGGCCCCCGGAGGGCAGAGGCTCCAGCGCGGCAATCCTTCTGCCCTGCACGCTTAGCCGGTCTCTCTCGAGCTCTGGCGGCGCCCGTATCCAGCGTGATCCTCTTGGAGCCAGCTGCTCGGGCATTGCTGGGTGAGGCTCCAACGGAGAGGGTCATGTCAGCACACACTTCTTTTCCATTGTTGTCACATCTCTGCTGGCTTGGCTCAGCTGCTTGTTTCCCACATTTCATAGACATTTTCTGATTTGCAAGCCTTATATTAACTTACAATCTTTTTCATTGCATGTAATTAAATAATTTGATCTTTTGATTTGTAGTTTAAGGTTGCCTTGTACTGAGACATGGTTAAGAAGACACTATTTTAAGACATCTTAAAGCAGAAATAGTCTCTACTCTCAAATGAGATATGTGCATGTCCACAAAAGAGAATTAGTACCAGCAGTAAATTAGAATGAAGAGATTTTTTTTTTATTATTTTGGATAAGAACACTGGCTAAAACACTCAACTATTTTTTCTTCAGGTTTTTAACTCTGGATCAAATTTTCAGTTGGCACAAACAGACATTGCTCCAGTGAGATCAGTGGCACAATGAAGGTCTGCTTGAGAGTGACCAAGTGAGTTTGTTATCCTACATATACTCCTGTAGATGGGCAGGGTTTTTCATAAGCCCACATGTGGAAGGCAGGGATATCCTGGCCCTGTTGGCTGCATGCTCTTACGTGTAATAGCTGGAGCTGCACCGTGGAGAGCTGAGGCTCCTCTTACCCAGTGGAGTGTGTTACCACCGGGCTTTGAATTCCTCCAGGTTTGTTACCACCACAGCCTCACTGATTCCTTTGTGTCAGCTGCATTGGAACTACTGTGATCTGACTGCTCATGATGTCTGGGACACCCAGGTGAGCCGAATCCCACATGTGGGGTCTGTTTTACCATCGTGTTTCTTCAGTTAAAATTGCTGAAATACCAAAAGACAGTTAATTATCTTTTAGTGGTAAGACACTAGTTATTCTCTGCATTTGCTTGAGTTTATGGAGCTGCACTTGCATTCACTTCTGTAAAGCAAGTGATGACCTTCTGTGACTTTCAAACTCTATTTGCTGTGTTAAATTTTGAAGGGGAGGCCTAGTTCAGATTTCAAAAGACAGAGTTCTGCATATGACCACCCCTCACTGTTTTAGTATTTCAAGGGAAACAGCAGGTGAAAAAAATCTATTTGGGGCCTAAGATAAGGCTGGGGCTTTTAGAAACATCTCAGTGATTAGTCTCATTCACAGAAGCAACAGCAGTGAGCTCTCATTCAAAGGTATGAGAGCTGAGAACAGAATGTGAGGGCAAGCACTTTCTCCTCTCCTCTGAAACTCAGGAGTGTCAATGTTCCATATAAAATACTGTCAGTCCTCTGGACTTCACACAGACCTGGTCAGTCTTACACAAGAAAAAAAATCAGCTTGGGAAAAAGTGCAAAAAAGAGTAGCTGAAGTAAGTGGAAAGTGTGCTGTGCAAAAGGAGACTCTGATTTGCCAGATGAGGTTCAGGAAAGCACTAATTCATGCTCAATAATAAATTGGATGGATAAACATTGTAGGGAGAAAAATAACTTTGAGTTTAAGAAAATAACTGATGGTCTGTACTCTGCATGCACATGCAAGCTGAAAAGTGGAAAGTTTTCAACAATAAGAGGACTGTTTCTATTTCCAGTATGAGGGGAAGGAAACCAGCTGCAGAGGAGTTTTTTGACTGGAGCTTAATATGTCCATGACACTTGCAGCAGCAATCCCTGGCTCTGGAAATCAACTGTCAGGGCTGTGTTTCATTGAAGTATAACAGTTCTTTTACAAGGATTGGGGATTATTAACCGAACAGTGTGTAAGTCTTATATAATGGAACACAACCTGTCCCCAGCTATTTTGCAGACAAGACAAATAGGGGTAAATGGGTTGTCCTGATCTCAGTGTTGTCCAACTGTTTCACCTTGGTGAGAAAGAACAGACCTTCCCACTGTAAGCCCTGAGGAGTCCCTGAATTAATTTTAGCTATTTAGACGAAAAATAATTGAAACATCTAAATATGGGAACTTCTATAGCCATAACTTTATGGTTATACAGTTACTCATCCACCACTATCCCTGAGTCCTTCTCCCCAGGAATAGTTGCAGTCCATGCTCTGCCCAGCCTGTAGCGGTGCAGAACCTTGCACTTGGCTTTGTTCAAATGCATGAGGTTGGCCAAGAGGCCCTTTTCAGCCTGTGAAAATCCACTGGATGGCATCCCTTCCCTCCAGTTAAGTACTTAAAAGGTGTAAATTGAAAGACACTTTATTTACAAACACACTCTTCTCTGAAAGCCTGACCGTGCCAATAAGTCTTTGGGAGGGATTCAGATGTTTAACTGTAATTTTGTAACTAATTATGATAGATGACAGCTGTGGTGGTGTGTGATTTGTGCCTCCCCCTGTAGCTGTCAATCCACTTTTGGACCTACCTTGAGTCCCAGAGAGTTCCCTGTCTAGTATGTTGAATGCCTAATGAGGATGTGTTTGAGATTCCCCTCCCCTTACTTTCCCTATTGGCCTTGGTATTGTAGACCCCTCCCTATGCTCCACCCCTGTTTAGCTCCAATTAGTTGTTGGGTTGTACCACCCTTGGTTCCTGCCCCCGGATATAAGCAATGGGATAGCTGGAATCGCTCTCTTTGGGGCTCCCCCCACCCCGGCGGGGACAAGCCATGGGATTGTTTTGTATGGAAATCCTTTGCTTTGCATTGAAGCCCTAATAAACCCTCAGAAGCCCAGCAAAGGTTCCGTCTCTTCTGTCGTGTTCGTCGATCTCGCATGGCTAGGAACTTCAGGTTCCTCCGGGGGGAGACTGTCGCAGCCCCAGCGGCGCGGATGGGAAGGATATCACCGCAATAGACAACTGTATGTGTCTGGTTAAACACCCATGCCCAGCATAATGGTAAAATTCTGACAGCATTCAACAGAAACCTCTTGTGGACTAAGCCGTTCTCTTCTTGGGGTCATGAGGGGCAAGGGTCGGTTTCAGCGGACCTGCGGAAACTCCTACTCCGGTCATGTCGGGATGGTTTGGGCTGTTGGTGACTCTGAACGTGAGCTGCGGGCACGGTGCTGCTGCTGCAGAACCAGCGGTGTTTGGGAAGCGAACACGGAGCGGCTCTCACGTGGGAGCTGCTCCATCGCCTGTCGGAAATCCAAGGCAGCCCTCTCGTGGCCGCTGCTGTTTCGCAGCAATTGCTTTGCCTTTCATCCCCATCGCCCCTTATCGTCACAGCTCGAAACACACGGAGTGGCCTCAGAAGCGCTGGGGCATGAAACAGACCCGTGTTTTACATTTTGATAGGTGCTTTCTGTGTACGAACCGGCCAGGGCTGGAAGCAAAACAGAGCTGCCCGGCGCTCCAGAAAATTCCGTTCTGTTAGTCGCTGGGGTTTTGTTTGGTTTATTTGCTGTTGATTTTTTATTTTGTTTTGTTTTTTCTTTTTGAGGGTGCTGATTGTTGGGTGCTTTTACATTTTTTTGTAGCTTGGCCGCTCCTCTCCGGGAGCGGTGCCTCTGCTGTCGGCGGGGCTGGCAGCATCCCCGGCTGCCAAGCTGTGTGTGGAACGCCCGTCCCCGCCGGCAGGGCTGCCCATTGCTGGCGGGACCGCGGAGGTTCATGGGTTCGGTTGGGTCGGGCCAGAGGGGGCGGCTCCGGCCGCTCCCGCCCGGCTGCAGAGCGGGCCCCGCCACGCACCGGCCCGGCCGCGGCTGCTGAGCGCTCCGCACGCCAACGGCCGCCGCTGCCGACGGCCAATCGGAGCGCGGCGCTGCCTGCGGACGGCCAATCGGAGCGCGGCGCTGCCTGCGGACGGCCAATGAGGGCGCGGCGCTGCCTGCCGCGAGCCAATGAGGGCGCGGCGCTGCCTGCCGCGAGCCAATGAGGGCGCGGCGCTGGGGCGCGGGAGCCGCCCGGGCGGTTTGAAGCCGAGCGGGCGGAATGGCGGAGCTGCCGCCGCCGGGACCGCGGGGGGATGGCCGCGACTCGCCGGCCGCAGGGGCCGGCCCGCGAGACCGCGCCGAGCAGGCCGAGGGTACGGGCTACGTGTGCCTGCGGGCAGGGAGGGCGCGGGGAGCCGGGAGGGCGCGGGGAGCCGGGAGGGCAGGGCAGCCCGCAGGGCAGGGCAGCCCGCGCCCCACGCTCGGGCGGTGCCCGCGGGATGCAGCTGGATGGTGTGGACACGAGGGGCGGCCAGGTCAGGCCGTGCTGTCCGGGCTGCTCCGCCGGCGTTCGGATCCCCCGCGGGCCGCGCCCCGGGCAGGGTAACGCCCGCTTGGCTGGACGTCCCTCGCAGCCGGCCGGCCCCGCAGCCACCCCTCGGCTCGGGGCGTGGGCACCGGGCTGGAATCGAGGGTAGGGTAGGGATGGCTCTGGAAATCAGCACTAAAATGTGGTGGGGTTGTTTTCCGTTTAATCGTGAAGTTCTGTATGTGTGTTTCTCAGTGCCTGCTACGGGCGCTGAAATGGGCGTCCAGGAACGTATATGGGTTGGAAACGCTTCAGCAAGGGTGAGTTAAGACGTGCTGTAGAAGGCAGGTTCATGACAGACCTTGGGCTGAACAGGAGTTCTTTGGGAATAGAGGAGAGAGTGAGTGGTTGAAGTGACAGTTTGCGGGGTTTGCTTTACTCCCGCTCCTCTTCCCAGACCTGCAACGGGAAGATGCCGAGAGTGACTGGAGTGCTGACTCCTGGAGTGACTATGGCAGTCGTGACAAACCAGGGACTACTTTGGGCAGGACTGTGCCAGAGGGGAACGTGCTTTTTCCGGATATTTTTCACACTGATCATCTTTTGTTTTACGAGCGATTCAGGGCTTACCAGGATTACATCTTGGGTAAGTATTTTTTTTTGTAGGAAGATAAGGTAGTGTTAGTTTTCTTGTAGTGACTTTAAACAATTCAGTTTAAGTGGAGTCAGTTGTATTTATTAAGCTGTGAGATGCTTTTAATAATGGGGAACTGGAAAAGATACAGTGTCCTGCCATCACTTAATGCTGTAACCTCAGCTGCTCTAACTGGTAGACCAGGAGACAGTAATTTTGCTGTAATTAAATAAAATGTGAATGATGCAAAGGCAGAACTGTTAGTAAGTAGTGGATTCTGTGCCTTGTTTTAGCTGGTCTTCCTAAAATTTTTTGTGTGCTGTAAATCTGTTTAAGATAAGGCACAGGTTATATATTTAATACCATTGGCACTGAAACCTTCAGTGTCTGGAAGGCTGAGTCCTGGATGTGTTTCAGAGGAGCACAAACCAGCAAAAATACTGATGGTTATCATGAGCTCACCAGAACAAAGTCCAACTTTAGAGGTGGTAGAGGAACATTTCAGTTGTGTTGACTTTCATTTTCCAGTGATCTGGAGGACTTTTCTTCCATTCCTTGCACAAATGTAGTGTCTTCAATTTCTTTTTAGCTGACTGCAAAGCTTCTGAGGTGAAGCGGTTCATAGCTGAGTACCTGGAGAAGGTCCTTGAGCCCTCTGGCTGGCAGGCAATCTGGCGCACCGATGTGTTTGAGGTCCTTGTTGGGGTGAGTGCATCGCTGCTGCTCAGGCATTTGTCTCCACTTAACAGAATTTACCTCTCTGACAGACTTTTCTAAGTCTCTCAATGTCTGGGTCATACATCTGTGTAGCAAATCTTGGATGTTCCAATTTGCAGTTCCATCACATGGTTGAGGATGGAAAACTTTGTGGCCCCTCAGCTCATTTCTGCCCAGTTAGTGACAAAATGGCTTTCACTGGCCCAGACTGTCTCTTTGGGTTGTTTGTATCCTGTGGGCACTTTGAAAAATGAGCCTCAAAGGAGTCCCCAAGGGCTGTGAGGTATTGATTTGAGTCTGAGGATATTGCTTTTGCCATTTTTTTGAAAACAGCAACACAAAAGAAAAAGGGGGAGGGAGAAACAACTTACTGGTCTTGCTATGAGCATTGAGGGATTTGAATGAAGTTTTGGATGTGAAGGCTCTCTAGCTGTGGGGTTGTGAGAAGCTTAACTCTGGGTTATCCCTTCAGCTGACGACATGGCCTTGGCTGTACGGTGCCATTTGTGGTTTTTTGTGTGGGGTCACTTGGGACCTGGCATGGCCCTGGCTGAGGCACATCCCGTTCCCCTCCCTCGGCCGCATCTGCGGTTCTGAGGGATTTCAGAGCGATTTGTCCCACAGGTGGTTGGTGTGAACTTCCCGGCCCTGAAGGCAGTTGTGCAGCTCAGTGAGCCGTTCCTGTGCGAGTCCCAGGACAGCAGCTTTACCCTGGAGTGCATGCAGGAGCTCCTGGAGCTGAAGGAACATCAGATCCTGCTGCAGGAGCTGTGGGTGGTGTATGATGAGTCAGGAGAGTTTGACCAGACAGCACTAGCCATAGAGCATGTCAGGTAGGACAATTGCACCCTGCTGCTACCCAGTGGGTTCTGTCCTGAATTCTTGGGCCATGCTGGCAGCTCTACAAGCCAAGCTTTTCAAAGTAAATCTGATGACTGGTGCTTGGAGGAGACTGCTTTCCCTCTTTTTCACCCCAGAGTTCCTTGGACTGGTATCACTTGTAGACTGTTCTATCTCTTCAATAACATTTTGGTGGATTTTTTTTTGTTCCATTCTTCTTTCTGCATTTTGCCTCTTCCCCTAAATTTGCTCTTTACTCTTTAGGTGTCTCTTCACATATTCTCTTTTTTTTTTCTTAGTCATCTGTCTCTTTTCCACCTCCTTTTCTTTCAGGCACTACATGCTGTTTGAAACCTCTCTACAGAGAGGCTATAGGACTGGACTAAAAAAGCTAAAATAGGAGGAATGACCTCCATTGTCAGAAAGAAAGCTTAGCTGAAGGGTGATTGGCCAAAACCAAACAACCAAAAAGCCTCAGAATCTGAAGAGTGTCAGTCTTGCTTTTCAAACCCAGGTTTTAGCTGTTCACTCCCTTTTGAGGAAGTAGGACAGAGGTTATTATGAATTTTGAGCTTAGACACACAAAATAAAACTGTTTATGCAGGTAAGCAACGGGCAGGAAAGATGACTTTGAGTGTACTGAGCAACGTCCTGGACAGTAACAGTAACTTAGAGAGAGGTGATACTTTGAGGTGAATTCTCACATTGGTTACATTGTGTTTCCAGTGCTGTTGACTCTGCTCTCCTCTGTATGATTTAACACTTGGCTTCCAAAGGTTCTTCTACCGGTGCATCTGGAGGACCTGGGACGAGGAGGAGGAGGATGAGTTTGATTACTTTGTGCGATGTGTTGAGCCCCGACTGAGACTGTGAGTGCAACACCTTTGCTGTTCTTATGGCACAACCACCGCAATGGGTGATGTGGGAATAGTGACTCACAATTAGGTGGAAAAAGCCCCTGTTGGCTTGTAAACCAAAGCAAGTTTGTTCTAACAGCATGCACTGTCTGCTGGTCAAAATCTTGATGGAAAGAGAACACAACTGAGGCTGCCACTTGATTTCTGAGTTTTGGTGTTCCATCAGATGGTGCCCCAAACCCAGCAATAGTCACCCTCACACTGGTACGAGTTGTAATCCTAATAAAAGCTGGCATGGGGTGCTCCATTCTTTACCTCTGGGCATAAAATAAAAACCACAACAGAGCTGAATGTAAACAAAAACTCGTAAATTGGTCATTCTCCAGGAGGAATGTATGTGTCTTTTTCAGTTTTTCTAATAAAGGCTTAGATATTACCTTCTAAATTATTACTCTTTTTTATGGCTGTGCTTATGCCTTTTTTTTAGAATGAGTTTCTGATGGTTGTAGACAGTCTTTCAAGGTGGGTGGGCAGCTGTTTAGAAAGTAAAATGTTTGTGTCTGTTAAGATTTTCTGGTTTTGCTGCTTTCAAATAAAATGGAGTGGTGTTGATGTAGACTGCAGAGAACCTGGACTCAAGTATTGATGCAGAACTCCTCAGGTTCTGTCCAGTCTCATGTTTGGTCTTTGAGGATTGTGAATGTGCCATGTGCTAACCCCTTGCTCTGGATTGCAGGCACTATGACATCCTGGAACACCGGGTGCCTTCTGGGCTGGTAGCTGATTACCAGAACTTGTTGTCTCAATGTGAACAGCTTTATGAGAAGTTTTTAAATGTGAGGAACAGCATATCAAGCAATGATTCGGACTCAGAAGCAGAAAACGTTTCCATGGTGGAAGGACTAAAGTTATATGACAAAGTGGAGCACCTAAAACAAAAGCTAAAACTAATTGAGAATCCTCTGCTGAGGTAACTGGCAGGTTTGTGCAGGGAGGGGGCTCCTAAGGGGAGTCACATAACTCAGAGGAGGTGCTTACTGAAGGAGGGCTGCTGGCTCTGTTGCTCCTGTTGCAGGTACGTGTTTGGTTACCAGAAATACGGCAGCCTCCAGGCTAAAGGACTGAGACCAACGGGTGCCAAGGTCATTCATGTTGTGCCCTGGACCATGACAGCAAATCTGCTCCACCTGTTGGCAAGGGACAAACTTTGCCCAGAATCTTGTGAAGACTTAGAAATACAGGTGCAGTAGCAGGAATTGTCTGTCTTCTAATAGTTTTTCCTCTCAAGAAACAATGTGGAAGAATAAGTTAATTTACCATGTGCAAGATACATTTGCAAGATACTGCAGTGGCGGGATTGTTTTGTCAGTTAAAAAAAAAATCACTGTAATTTAAACAATAAGTTGTAAAATTGCATGATTCAAATAATTTCTTATAATTCATTAGTGCCTGTTGAGTACTCTATACAAGCAGCTTCCCATGTGTAGGAAATGAGATGAACCTATAATAATTCTACAATGAAACATTGTAAGGCATGACACTTGAATTTAGTTTTGAAAAGCCCATGTCTCTTGATGCTGCTGATAATGATCTAGAGTTTGAAGGATGAAGTGTAGTTTTCTTACTTTGGTACTGTGTAGGAAATACATTTCTTTTAGGAGCAGTCATGTTTAGTTTTAGTGAATTCAGACAAGACTTGCTACTTCAGCAGTTAAGAAGAGGCTGAATTCCTTGGATCCAAATGAAATGGTTTGCTGTATTCTGATCATGTTCATGAATTACAGATTGCCAAAATGGAGCCATGGGGAAGGTCCTGGAGTAACTTTTAGGCTATTAATCTGACTTTCTGACTTGGCAACTGAAAATGTGCTCTTCTTTTGCTTACCCTGGAATTTGCTGGGAAACAATAAATGTGTAGTTTTTCTGTACTATTTGTCATCCCTCAGTAATGTATGTGAAGGGTATTAGCCTGCCCTCTTTATGAAGGCAAAGGATCATCTGGACATTTAGCACTGTGGTATCTGAACTCTGTTTGGGGGTGACTCATACCAGGAGCAAAGACAAGAGTGCTCAGACCAGCTCTGATCTACTTGCTGAATTGTTGGGTTTTTTCTTTTTTTTGTACCTTCTGTCATCTATTTCTTCATGGCAAATTCATGGCAAGTCACTTAAGGAAAACTGAAGTGCTGGCCTGGAACCAAGGCCATAGTGAAGTTTGCTTTGGGGTGCAGGTGCTCCTTGATCTGTGTGTGCCCCAATTTTCTCCTGGGGGGAATGGGCATGACACAAACATGTAAGTAATGTGTTAAAGCTGGTTTTGTCTGCAGAATGCTACAATCCTTGGATTCAAAGGATATTTTGTATTATTAGTGCTATTGAAAGGATTTCTTGTAAGCAAGAGCAGCAACATTTAATTGAAAGCAAGCTCTATGGGCATAAATGGATCCATTTCAGCATTCTTTGGGAGCTGATTGTGGTTTTGTCTTTTGCAGTTTCACCGGGATCCACTGGCAGCTGTGAATGCCTGTTATGAAGGAGACAGAGTCATCATCTGTCCTGGCCATTATTTTGTCGATGGCGTGTTCTCCATTGCTGATTCAGTAGAGCTAGAAGGTAGGGGGTTTGCTAGTCTAAAGGTCCCTAAACAAGTAAATGGAATGTCTTAAACTAGCCCTGTGCAAGGATTTAATCTTTGCAGAGTTTATCAGGAGCATTTGCTTTTTTTGTCAAAGTATTCCTGTTTCTGCTGTAGAGCTGTGCCTAATGAGGGTGGAGTGAGCTGTTTCATTAGCCATAGTGTAGATAAACTGCAGATTTTACTGATTGATAGTAAATTCATAATTGCCTCCTATTTGTCTGCATAAATGGTGATTATGT
The DNA here is from genome assembly GCA_013400495.1 of Nicator chloris. NCBI lineage: Eukaryota > Metazoa > Chordata > Aves > Passeriformes > Pycnonotidae > Nicator > Nicator chloris. The sequence continues at coordinate 194,515 of WAAE01008528.1, forward strand.
AGGTAATAGAGAGGATTCAACAGAAACCTAAGGGACTTGATGGCTGTAAATAGTGGAAACAGAGAAGTGATTCTGAGAGGCTTCTCCTAACTTAGGAGTGCTTGAGAAACGTCCTTGTTTTTCTGTGTGTCTGAATGTGCCTCAGGGGCAGCCTCTGAGCCCCACTGCTGCTGCAGCCCCAGGGAGTGCAGGGGGAAGGAGCCAGGAGGTGCTGTTAGGATTTATTGATGGCACTTGCAGCATGACAGGGGAGCAGGGGCTGCCAGCCTGGCTCTGCAGTGTGTGAAGCGTGTGGGTGGAGGAGGGAACTTTTGATTAACACATTTTTTCTGCAGAAACAGACACAACAGATGCAATTTTAGGATTTTTCTTGCAAAATATTTGTGTTTTAAATACTTCTGCTTTGCCTAGGATATGTTGCTGTCTCTCCCTCACCATTCTTGATTTCTCAGTGTATCCCTTTGCTTTAGGCAGGCACACAGTTGCAGTATTATAGTCTGTTTATCACTGAGCTTCTGCAGCTGTTCAGATACTTATTTAGTTGCATTTTTCTCTTGTCAAAGCTTCTTAATGAGAAGAAGGCTGAGAGTTTAATTTCCTGCTGTTCTGGACATTGTTTCTTGCCCTTCTTGTTTTATGAGTAATTTTCTTTCTTGCCCATCTCCCGTGTGTGTTTGATTTATACAGACACACGTTGTGATAACCAGTGCACCTGCAGGACAAGGGACCTCGATAAAGTGCTTTATTTACTTCAAGAATGACATTGTTCTAAAATTCTGTGTGGTGCTATTTATTGCTTTTCTAGCTTTGAGGAAACTAAAATACAAATAGTGCAGTAGCACACATTAAAGCATGAGCTGCTCTATTTTGAGAAGCAAGGCATATAAATACGTATTTTTAGTACAAACCATACTCTGAATAACAAGTATTTGTCAGGTATTTAATCTTCTTATAAGGACTTCTGTTAGATAAGGTATTAGAGCAGAAGGAGCAGCCAGGAACATTTGAAGTAGGAGCATCAAGACAAACTTTGGCACTAATCTGGCAAGTGCAGCTGGCTGATTTGGTGGCTTTTTTGGGATGGAAGGATGACTCATGAAAGACATGCCACTTTGGTTAGGAGAGCTTCTATTTTTTCCCAGCCACTGTGCAGTCAGTACTAAGGTTGAAAGTATGAAGATTAGTAAATCAGGGATAAATAAAAACTTACAGGAACTAAATGACGTTAAAGCAGTAGCAGCTGCAGGAAGTTATGATAACTTCCATGCCTGACAAAAAGGTGCTGCAGAGGCACCTAAGAACTTCCCTTCTGCTTATGCCATAGTTGTTCCAGCTGGCTGGAGCCTGCAGCATCAGCCCTTCTGTGTCTGTGCTCAGAGGCAGAGGATGACAGTGGCCTTGGGCTGCTGTGGAGCCCCTCAGGCTCAGGCAGGAGCACAGCCCTGCTGGGGAGTGAGCACCACTGGGCAGCAGGTGAATCTGCCTTCATTCCAGAGCTGCTGCTTCAGAGGTGAAGTGTAAAGCAAGCTAAAGGCACAGTTAGAAAACTGCAGGCACTCTGCAGGACAATCATTCCTAAAACTCCTGCTTTGGACAATAACATCTTTCTGTAGTAGTGAGGAGTTAAACTTTTGCTGTCCCGTGGTGCTCTCTTTTTGCATGCTGGAACTGCCCCATGCCACCTCCTCTTCAGGGGTGACCATAAATCAGTAGCAGTGGGAAAAGATTTGTAGGTATCATGCTGAAGTATCAATCACTTAACTTTGCATTAAATTGCTTATCTTTAAAACTTCCTGCCAACTTTTGTTCAAAGGTTTTTATTTTCATTTTGTTTTTAACCTTTCTACTTGCATGTGGCAGTATTTATTTATTTATGTACTTGGTTAAAAGCTGGTATCCTGCTTGGGCACTTCTTATCTGTGTGTGCTTTCAGAAAATGATAGGACTCGTGCTGCTTTAATGGATGTTGCATTATTGCTTTCCTTATCATGATTCTTGTCAGTGACAAGCAATAAAAGCTTTACATGCTCGTAAATTTTCCTGTAAGTGCTTAAATGCTGACAACTGTGGATGGCTTAGTAAATCAATGTTGGCATGTGCTGGTGAAAGCTGTTTTTTAAACTGAATTAATCCGGAAGCCTGTGCAACACAGGAACACTGAATTGTCCCCCAAACTCTGTGTAAACAGGGAAGCTGAATGAAGCATGCTAACAATATCAAGCCCTTTGCAGTTTTTTTCCTTGTGTTGTGGTGTGACTGTTTTTCCCTCTGTGTTCTTTGGAACCTCTGCCTGCTGTAGTGAACTTCTGTCCTGTGAGAGCAGACTGGAGATGCCTGTGTGTCCGCAATTCCTGCATCGCCCCTGCTCTGTTGGTAACTTTTGGGAGTGAGAACTTTGGCCTTGGCAAATGTGAGCTCAGTTACCCATTTGTTCAACTTTCTCAGAGACCTTTGCATTTTGTTGTGTGCCATTCAAGTAAGGCAACTTTTGAGTTAAGTTTGGAGTGCCTGTACCATGGCACACAGGGGATGTCATGTGTAGCCTGGCCACTTGTTGAAAATCCTATTCAAGGTATTAAAACATCAAGCTTTAAACTTCTCTCATTGATTTAAATGTCTGTTGTGTACTGAACACTTGATTTCACCAGATATTCTCTGAGCTTGCATCTTTTACCTCTGCTCTTAGGCTATGGCCTGCCAGATGATGTCGTGATAGAAAAACAAGGGAAAGGAGACAACTTGTTTGACTGTACTGGAGCCAATATAAAGATCTCCAATTTGAAGTTAGTGCAGCATGATGCTGTGGAGGGGATTTTAAGTAAGTGTAAAAGCATCTTGACCTTTTTGTGACTCTTTCATAATTAGTGTTAGAATTAAAGCTGAGACCCAGTGTTGCAGTTTAACAAAATATTGTAGAGAGGAGCCCTACAGGTATTTATACTGAGTCTTCTTCCTCTTTTTTTTGAACTTGCTTATAATGTGGACATCAAAATAACTTATGTTTGTACTTTCAAGCTATTGTGGCTCTTATGGTTTATTCTTCTACTGGGTTAAGATCATTAACTTGATTGTTGTTCTGCTGTTAGAGCAGCCTGGCTCTGAGTGCAGCACAGCCTGTGTCAGACTGCCTGGAAAAGGAAACAATTCTTCTTTCCACAGAAGAGCCCTCGTGGCAATATTCAGCTGTAGCTGAGCCCAGCCAGTGCTCCACTGAGGAACAGCACATGCTGTAGGAGTGCTGTAGAACTTTGTTTCCTGCATCTTCAAACTGACACTCAAGTGTAAATTGTATCCGAGGAGTTTGTTGGCTGTGGCCTTGTCTTTGCAGAAGATGCTAACTAATATTTTTCCTCAACAGACATTTGGGTTTTAAACATGTTAAAATTTTTATTAACACTTGTATACATATATTTAGTATCTTTTGAATCCAAAAGTCTCTTAGGAATATAATGAAAAGAATTAATGCTGTCATTAAAAAAAAGTCAAAAAACCTCTACGACAAATCTCCAACCAGTGCTCCCTTGCAGCAGTGTCCCTGCTTAGACCAGAAAAACAGCATGAGTTCAAACCACATATGAGCAAATGAGTGAATTGAACCTGAAGTGGATAAACTGAAAATATCACGCTGCAAAGCTGCTGCAAGGCTGTCTGTCTGTAGGAGGGGTTTGTCTTCACAGAACTGGTTCATTTGGCAATAATTTGTTTCTGTGTATGCAGATGTCCATCATGGGAAAACCACGCTGGAGAATTGTGTGTTACAGTGTGAAACCACTGGAATAACAGTGAGGACATCAGCTGAGCTACTGATGAAAAACTCAGATCTCTATGGGGCAAAGGTATATACTCATTATTAACTTTAGCTTATTTTCTAATTTAAAAGAAAGGAAATAGTATAGTCAATCACAGGGTGGCTTCTGTTGCTCTGGAGAGAACCTTTACAAATTCATTTTGGACAGCTACATGTTACTGAATCAAGATTGGTCCTGGAGGTCTTGCAGCCTCTTATCAAATCTAGTGAAATGTCTCAGGCTGATTTGTGTGTGATGATAGCAAAGTGATGCAGTAACAGGGGACATCAGTGAAATAATCATTGCTGCATAGCTGATTCATGTCCTGCAGTGCTTTTATAGTGATTTTCTGGTTTCTCTGCCCATAACTAGTTTTCTCATTTCCATTTGTTCTGCAACTGAAATGCCCTTTTTGGACACCTTCAATTTTTAGAGGGATGATAAACACAGAAAGTGACTCTGATTTGGATATTTTGAAGAATGACAGGGCTTGAGGTATTGAGAGGAATGACTAAAGCACAAACAAGGAAGGCAAGGCTGTTCAGCTACTCTTCAGCAGGCCTTCATGGACTGGGGCCCCATGCTGTGGGCCCTCAGCCTTGAGTAATGCTGCTTGAGCTGGGTAACAAGGCTGTGAAGCTGGAGGGGTGACAGTTTTGCATTGTGCAAACTGGTAGATGAACACAAAGATGTGCCACGGAGTGGTCGAGTTCAATGGTAAATGTACCTAAAGTACTTGTGAACTGCTATCAGCTACATCTTGTAGGGCAGGGGTCCTCAAACATTTTAAACAGGGGGCCAGTTCACTGTCCCTCAGACACTCTCGGGGGCCAGACTATAGTTTGGAAAAAAATGAACAAATTCCTATGCACACTGCACATATTTTATTTGTAGTAATGCACAAAAACCAGGCTGTATCTGGCGGGCCATAGTTTGAGGACCCCTGTTGTAGGGTAAAAATGTGCCTAAACTGCTGGTGAACTGCTGCCGGCTGTAGCAGCTGTAGGGTAAAAATGTGCCTGAACTGCTGGTGAACTGCTACCAACTCTATCTTGTAGGGTGCTGGTGTGGAAATCTATCCAGGAAGTGCATGCACCCTGCTGCACAACGGGATCCACCACTGCAAGGAAGGAATACTGGTCAAGGTCAGTCCCAGTCACCAGGTAGTGGTTTGCCAAAAGCCAATCACTGCTACAATCAGTGCCAGTAGGTTTGGGTCGGCTCAAAACCAGGCTGTGCTACGCTGGAACTCTTATGTGTCGCACATGATGCTTGCCTTGGGCTTGCCTTCATCCTTGCTGGATGAACCAGTTCTGCAAAGACAAACCCCTCCTACAGACAGACAGCCTTGCAGCACCTTTGCAGTGTGACATTTTCATTTTATCCACTCCAGCAGTCACCTGGTTTTCTTTCTTATCTGCCAGAAGGAGAAAATGCCTTTTGCAATGTCTCCTGTGTAGGCAAATAATCCTGCTGTGGCTAATACAAAAAACTGATTCTGCCTAAAACTAGAAGATTTTTGTGTTCCTTTAGCTGGACATGACATGTTGGATTTCTCTTTTGTTCTGTAGAACTTCTTAGATGAGGATTATGAGGCTCCCAAGATAACCATGGTTAATAATATGATCCACAATAATGAAGGATATGGTGTGGTCCTGGTTAGACCAGCAATGCCCTCTGAAATGAAGGATGCTTCAGCACAGGAAATGAAAGGTACTTTTCTTTTCCTAGAAGAAACTCCTAAAGCTATTAAGTCTAGTATACCCAGGTTTTTGGATTGCATACTTCATAACTTGTATTTGAAATTTGTGTCTGTCATCAAGTACTTAATCAAAGAGTGGGATGGGTTGACAATGTTAAGATTGAAGAAAATTAATTCCAGGATTTTTTAATGATGTGGCTGCTTTGCATGATTGTTGGTGACATTCTGTTTCCTGCCTTAGGGAATACACAACCTACCCAGGCAGGTGAAGAGACAGCCTGTGCAGAGGGCTCCAGGCAAGAACAACCTGGATGTGTAACTGATGAGTTGGAGCTTTGTAAGCGAGCTGAGACTTCTGAACAAACTGAAAACAACTCTGAAATTGCAAATGTACTTGGGGCTACTTCTGCAAAGAAGAGCCAGATACACAAGAAAAGACTGAGTGAACTGGGATTTACAGAAGCTGATGACAACTTAATGTCACAGGAGATGTTTGTCTCTGTTGAGGGCAATCAGTTCAAATGGAATGGGAAAGGAAGTTTTGGTATCTTTTTTTTCTGACCTGACTCCTGCTGGCATTACAGTAGGATTTGTACAGTTGTTGATTAGGTCAGATGCCAAGACTTGTGCTATGGTGTTATGTTTTTATTACCCAAGTGTAATCCCTGTTAAAGGACTGCGGCTAAAAGCTCACTTGGTTCTTCTGTCTCATCTTCTCCATGCTTTAAATCTCCTGGGTGAGCTGCCATGTGAGGCACAGGTAGCACTTCTTTCCCTTGCACTCCATTTTAAGCCTGGCTGAGCTCTCGACTGTCGTGTCTCTGTTTGTTTTTAAAATCACCTTTGTCAGCAAAGGGCAGAATGGGTCAGGTTGGAGGGCCCAGAGTGGGTCATCTGGTCCCACCTCCCTGCTTCAGCAGGGCCATCCCAGAGCTCATGGCACAGAATTGTGTCCAGGATTGTTGTGGAATGGCCCCAGGGAGGGAGACTCCCCACCCGCCGTGGGCAGTCTGTTCAGTGCTCAGTCACTGCACAGAAAAGTTCTTTCTCATGTTTAGGTGGAACTTCCTGGGCATCAGTTCCTGCCTGCTCCTCTTGTCCCACTGCTGAGCCCCATGCAGCAGAGCCTGGTCCACACACTCAGCAATGCTCACTGTATAAATATACCACAGCACCTGACAAGGTGGGTGAGTTAGGAGCAGAAATCCCCCTCCCCTCCAGTGCTGCAGTAAACAAATCCCTGCTCTATAGATACTGCTCTGTGGGGATTTATTTCCAGCCCAGCTTTCAGCATCAGGTTCCTGACCACCTCACATCTACACCTTTGTACTATGCTACCCTTTTCTTCTTTGAGTTCCAAAAGTCTGCCTTATGCTGATGGTTATACAGAAGGCAAGATATAAGACACGGAAAGAATAAGGTTTTACAACATTAGATCTTGAATTACAAGGCAGCCTGGGAGAGTGTGCCATCCTTTCCCTGCTTCTGGCTGTTGGTGTTTTGAGGGCATACAGAACTCCTGAGTACTCTTGTCTTTTTAAGTACAGAAGAATCTCTTTCTGTTACGACTTGTTTGATCTATAGAGAGAAACAGCAGAAACCTTTTGGCCTTAAGATGGGATGACAGGAGGTGTGAAAGCCTTTGTCTTGCATCCCACCACTTTTCTGGTCTTTGAAGTCATTCCCTTCTGCTCCCTCATTTAGGGAAAACAAACTGTAAACCACAACTGCCTCAAGTATTCCCTGTTCAGATATGGCTGTGTTGTGTTCCATTTCCAGTCCAGGGGGAGGTTTCATAGATTATCATGGTTCTCTTTTTGGCATTGTTTCATGTAGTAATAGATTGCTTTTCAGTTGTGAAGCTTTGCATTTTCTTTTGGACATGAAAATGCAAGCCTGTAATTGTCTCATGGCAGATAGATGCTTCATTTGATTTTATTTAGAATAATTAAATTCAGAGACAGCTGAATTAGTCAGATTTAAGTTATTATTTCAATGTATCCATTTATGCATGGACATTTCATTATGGTAAGTTTTATTCTGCCTTTTTGGCTATGTATACCAGGCTAACTCTTGCTGTTTGCTGAACAGTAAAGTGATACAGTAAATTAATCTCTTGGACTTTTAAAATTGCAATTTCTTTCAAATCAATAAAGAAATTGCTAAAACCCTCACACAGATGAACACTGATTTTGTTTTTCCCATTAGGTATATGAGGTACTTGTATTTTTACTTCTAATGAAAAATCAATTTCATCATTTCAATGTAAGGTAACTTTGATCATTCCTACTGTTTGAGGATGTTACTCTGCAGTTTTCAATTTAAACGTCATCTGTGTTTATGTTCCTTCCCTGACTGAAGGTAATTTCAACAAGCCAATAATTATTTTGGTGGTGCTCTTTTAGAATTTTCTTTGACTCTATCGCTATATTAGCGGGAAAACTTGTCTGAGACTTCTCTAATGTTACGGGGAAATTATAGTAAAGGCACAGAGGAAATCCTCACCCTGATAAATGTATATTGTAGCACATAGAAAGCTGTGATAGGAACCTTGATGAGACCAATTAATGTGTGTAAGACCCCTTTGTTATGGTGAAATCCACCGTTTCTATTCCCAGCCTAATTCCAGGACCAGCTAATGTGGAAAGCAGTTTCAAAATCCACCTTGAATTGTGTTTCATGTGATCTTTTGATACTACTTAGAATATTATTCCACTATGGGTTGAAGAGCCATTCTAATTTGAACTGTATCTTACAGGAACTTTTGCTACTGCAGTAATGCTGTTTCTACAAAACTTTGGGTAAAACTGCTAGTTCTGTTGTCCTCTCTGCTGCCTCTTGGTCATTATCAGAAGCAGCAGTCTGGCCTTATCATGCTGCTTTTTGAAGATGTGATTTCAATAGAATAAACTACCTGAATTATTTAAGAACATAGCTCTTTGACAACATCAGTAAAATGTTTTAGAAGCTACATCTGAAGTACAGAATGCATGATTGTTTTATTTCTCCAATGCCGCAGGCCGGCCCAGATGGCGTTCAGGCACTGCGGCTATCGCTGCAGAGGCTCGTGAGCTGTGAGGCGGCGGCCTGGGCAGCTGCTGCTCTGAGGGAAACCCGGGCCCCAGAGCGCAGGGAGTAACGGAACGAGACAGGCTTCCTTGGGAACAGCGCCTGGGCCCCAGAGCACAGGGAGTACCTGAACGAGACAGGCTTCCTTGGGAACAGCTCCCGGGCCCCAGAGCACAGGGAATAACGAACGAGACAGGCTTCCTTAGGAACACCTCCTCCCCGGACAGCTCCCGGGCCCCAGAGCACAAGGAATAACTGAACCGGAGAGGGGAACAGCCCCCGGGCCCCAGAGCACAGGGAATAACGAACGAGACAGGCTTCCTTAGGAACACCTCCTCCCCGGACAGCTCCCGGGCCCCAGAGCACAGGGAATAATGAACGAGACAGGGGAACAGCTCCTCCCCGGAGATTCCCAGGCTCCAGAGCACAGGGAATAACTGAACGAGACAGGCGTCCTTGGGAACAGCTCCTCCCCGGACAGCTCCCGGGCCCCAGAGCACAAGGAATAACTGAACCGGACAGGGGAACAGCCCCCCCCCCGGCCAGCTCCCGGGTCCCAGAAGAGCCCCGAGCTGCGAAGGCACACTCTGTTATTGAGGGGCGGAGAATCTGGGGGCGGAGATGAGGGACCAGGATCCAATGGCAATGCAGCAGGGGAGGGCCAGGAGGCGGGGTTGGATTGTAGGAACCAATGGCGAACACCTGGGGACGGTCACACGGGCCAATGGGGCCTCGAGGATTAGGGGACTGCCCCGGCGGGGCTCAGGCAGGCGCCGGCCCATGGCGAAGACAGACGAGGAACGTTGTGGGAAGAAGGGCAGGCTGTACGTGGATGGCAGCTCGGGGAGGATACAGCAGCAGGGACAAAGCGTTACCCGAGAAACAACAGCGGTACGTAGAACAAACCACTACTAACCAGCAAACAGGCATTTAACATGAACTCAGGTAGACTTAAACACTGCACGCTCTCCATGGCAGAGGTGTATCATTTGTGGGAGCCCTAGGGGCTACCACATGAAACAACTCTACAAATAATGGGGAATGTAAAGAAGAGAAAGCTCATTAATAGCCAGTAAGCTTCTAACTTGGGAAATGTGTCAGTAAGTGAGAAAACAAAGGACAGTGGAGTAGAAGCCTTAAAAACCAGTTATGCCACCAAATGTGCAGAGAAATAAAATAGCAGTGTGAACTTTCTTGAAGACAAAATGTTTTAAAGGGAACTTATGTGACTTTGCATTAAGAGAGTTTGATTTAAATTTATACTAAATCCATGACTGTAATGTCAGATTATGTGGAGTGTTAAAAATAAAGCTTAGCCTGCTATGAATAATTCTCTATTCTGAATTCTGAAATGCTTCAGCCAAAAGTAGGAAGAAATGAACACAGAACAACTGACATATCTTACCAGAATGCTGTACATGCTTTTACTCTGTGCTACTCATGCCTTTCTTTTGGGAGACCTTATTTTCAAAGAAGTTAATAAGGGGCTTAGAATTAACACAGACTAGCATCGTGACTTCTCTTCCTTCAGTGTTTTCAAATCCATAAGAAAATTGTGTTTTGGAATGTGTTAATCACATCCTGGGGGTAAGGGGTGAAATGCTGTGCTCTCGTTAGATGTGCTGCTTTGTAACATGCAATGTTTTAAATCTGTTATAGGAGCTGAAAAGAGGTTAATGCTGCATTTCAGGTGTAGGGAAATAGCTAAAAACTGTCTTATTTTGCATCTTCTTAAACTTCAGCAGGAAGGTCTAGAGCTTTTGAGTATATTCCTTTCTACAAGAAAATTCAGCATTTTTAAAGGAGAAACAAAATATTCATAGGGAGCTTCAACTTTCAGATTCTCTCCCCAGACAAAACGGCATAGCTGACTGACTATTATACATTCCGAGGACATTCTTAAGGTTTACTTCCAGACTGCAGATGTCCCTCTAATAGGACTTTTATTTTCTCTAAACTCTTTGATTGTATAAAAATATTTGTAATTTTGGAAAATATTTACTCTGTAAGAGAAACAACACCTACATGTTTTATTAGTGAATTTAGTGCTGTCTGACATGCTTGACTGACAGCCCTAAGGACAGAATGCTCCACGTTGTGTCCCAGAACAGACACATTGTAGAGTAACAATGTGCCAGAAGTGTTAAAAATTCAGTGACAATTCAGTCTCTTGCTGTATTCATGGTGGTGCCATGTATTCCATCTGTTCTGCTAATGCAGGCAGTAAAGCACACATCTCTCCTGTGATAAAGTGATTTTATTAAGGCAGAGATGTGTCTGCATGTAAAATATGATTACATAAACAATTCATATAGTCTAAGTCTGGGGTTCCTAGCATTTACTGCAGCTGGTTACTATAGAAACAGGCAAAGGAGGCTGGGTTCAATTTGTTACTTCTCTGTGTGTGTGGCTTTCTATTTTCCTGTATTTTGCTTCAGATGGCAAACATGCCAATATAATGTCTCTACACAAAGAGTTTAAAGCTGGTGTAAGCCAGTCCCATGGGAAGCACAGCACTTTTCCCTTGAGTAAATCACTTGTTTGTGGGAGTGCTCTGCCCGACTCCTCTCAGTTTCCTGTCATTTTTGTGTGTGAGCCTGTATTGTCAGAAGCACTGATGCTGCATTTGTGCTCCTTCCCTCCTGGAACACATCTGTGAGGTGTTGTTTTTTTTTTTAAACCTGCACCAAATCAAGGTGAACACACCAGGAAAAGTGGGTGAACGTAAAAAGCGCCTGTAAAGCTCGACAGTTTCATATATCAAGACACAGTTAGGGCTTTCAAATTAGGGCACAGAGGAGAAAGCCACAGCAGCTTCACTGACCAAAATAGTGCAGGTAGAGAGGAAGGTGGTGAGTAAAGGGGAGGGTGAGTGGCAGTGGAGAAAAAGGATGAACATGGGTGACGGATAACTGTGCTTTTACACTGAGCCTTCTTCCTTGGGAAATACTCAGTGACTGAAAAACACCAGTTCACAGGAAGGGAAAGAACTTCACGAGTGACTTTGCAAAGCTGCTCTGGGCTTTCCACCAAAGCAGTGGTGATTTTGGACTGGTAAATTGGCCAGTCCTTGTAGCCTGAACAGCTCCTATAAAATACAGAGTGCACAATGAGTGCAGGTGTCCTTGTGTGCAGGGGAGCTTGGCACAAGCTGAAAGCAACCACATCCCTGTGGCCCAGGGACCTCATGGCTCTCTTTGGGAGAGGATTTACTGTAACTGACCCAGCCATACCTTCTTTATTCTATGTGATTCTGCACCTCACCTGCTAGAAGTGAAGAAACCCTATTAGACACTGCCAAAAGTGATAATTAATTTAGATATCTCACCTGCATACAATGCAATGCAAAGTAGTTGTGTAATTAAAAGCTACATTTGCTGCACATCAAGTCATATCTGATCTTTCCCACATGCCAAGATTCTGTGGAAAGTTTCAATTTCTTGCCATCTCTAACAAGTCCCTCCTGTACATACAACAGGGAGTGGATGCTGCAGAAGCCTTGAGGTCTATATGGTCTTACCTTAACTTTCTCCTTCATTTAATCATAGTATTTAATCACAGTACATTAGATTGATTTAAAGTTATTATAGCTATCTGGTTGGAAAAAAATTCATAATGGTAATACAGAATGTTAACCCAAAGAAGATTATTCTGCAGTATTTGTGCTCTAGCAGATGTTTCCCTTCGATAAGTGCTGCAATCAGTGCAAAGAATAGGGAGTTATATGGCTTTCATGCTGAAATGTGCATGGAAAGCTTTTCCATTTTATTAAAAAAAAAAAAAAGGTTTATGGGTTTAAAAAAAAATCCAGTTCTACCCTGTGATTCAGAAGACTGGCAGGTGAAAGCTGCTCCTGGTGACCTTACTCATTCACAAAAAGAACAGGAGTAATTTTCTTCTTCAATAGAAAATCTAACATATGCCTTAAATTCATCTTGTGATTATGATGAATTAGCAATACTTCCACGAGCAGTTCCTTTGTTCAGGAGATGGGGTGCAGGAGTCTGGAGGAGCTGCAGGGTGCAGCTCAGGAGCAGAGCAGCCCTGGCAGCACAGGGAGCCTGGCAGAGGCTGCACAGCACAGCCCCACGGCCCTGCCCTGCAGGAACACACACACAGCTCTCCCAGCAGTTCTTTTGTGTGCAGGGCACAATCTGCCTGACAAAACCACTGGATCAGGCTGACCATCTCTATTCCAGATCATCCATTTGGTTTTGTTTTGGTGGCTTTTTTTGGCCAAGCTGGACAGATAGAAAGTGTTCATATTTTCTGTCAAATTGCAGAGAAAAGTTCTGTACAGAATCTTGAGTAAGAGTAATTACTGTTACTCTTTAGCTATACTGACAGTAAATCAATTATTCCTCCTTTAATTTCTGTCCTCTGGACAGCTCGTAGTTTTGAGCAAGTATTTTGCTTCTTATCATATCTTCATTTGGATTTTCTAGCAGACTCCTGTGAAGAATTCTGTCACAGGCCTTTTGTGAGCATTGTGGATTTTTAGGGGATAAAAAACCAGGCCTCAGAGACAGAAGCTGAGAACTTAGAATTTGCTGCAGCTGAAAACTTTGAAACTGGAAAAGATACATTAGAATAACAAGCAAGGACATGGAAACAATAGGCTGAGTTTCTAGGTTTGGCTTGAATAAATCTCAGCACTGCAGAAATATATGCCTGACAAATAGTAGAAGGTCTTAAGCTTAGTAAGGGTATTGTGTATTGTTAATAGAAAAGTATACAAGCAAGGATTGTTTGAAGCAGGTGTAGGTGTGCTGTAATTGATGGGTTAAAACAACTGTCTGTAAGCTTTAGCAATAAGCTATCGGCTACAAAGTTTCTAAGATGTTTTGTAACAAAGAAATTTTCAGCTGCTGCTGGGAAAAACTGGAGCTGTTGACATCTTTCAGTTGTTTCAACCCTTGTAATGAGGCTGATGAGACTGATGCTGTAATAAAGCTCGAGGAAAGTGACCCTGGCAGTCCCATCTTGTTCGTGCAAACTCCAACACAAGCCTGAACGGGTCCTGCCAGCTGCTTTTTGTGTGGTCAAGTTCACATGCCTGATGGTGGCCTGCAGGGAGCATGGCTCATCCCTGCTGCTTGTGTCTGTCAGAAATTGTCATCCTAATTTTGGGGTTTGTTATTAAACCATTTTATTGGAAACTAGACAAGTTTGAAAAAGTGTTTCCTTCCAGTTCAAGTATATCACTGGTGTATGGCTGTCCTGGCTGTGCTAAATGAGTCCAGGTAATCTACCCATGGCATTTATTTTGATGCATTATCAACTCTGTACCAGTCAAATTCAATACCTGTGTTTCTGCAGAATTAGTCATCAATGATTCTTTTTCTTGAGAATGTAGTGGTTGCAAAGCAATTTTTAAGGCATACTTTTGTTAGTTCTAAAAGCTAATAGACTTCCTTGGATACTGAAGCATAGAAAGAATATATAATTGCATTCTTTATATACTGAAATATATAAGGAATGAAATTATTTGGGAGTGAAAATCTTTCCCAAAGCTGGGCCAAATCTTCGTGTAGAAATTGGATTATAGATAAACAAGTGCATTTCTTAAGGAAGCATTGACAAACATTCCACTGCTTAGTTGTGCTTGAGTAACCCTTCTGTTTTGTTTTGGTAATTCCTGAAGATTCATGTCTGGGAACATTAAAACCCAAACCTCCTCCTTTTCCCCTAGCCTTGGATTCATTCCTGCCTTTCATGCTTTTACCCAGGAATGTCTTTGGAGGGTTTAAATAGCTGTAGCCTAAGCTCTGAGAGTCACTGGAGGAGAAATGGAGATGAGCAAATTAATACTTAAAAAAAACTTGTAGTAGCAATGATTTTTAAATTGCATAAATTTCCCAGGCATTGATTGCTGTGCTTTCAACAGCTCCTGAGATACTCATCAGCCTGTTCTGTGAGGACTAATCACAATGGAGCAAGGTTGCTGTTTATTTCACTTACAGTATCCTAGGGATCAGTCCTTTGCATCCCTCTGCTTTTTACGGGCACAGTTTATCTTAAGAAAACTTACTGGTTTTCATATAGTAAGTTGTACAAATTCTATTCAACTGCCTCCTTGTGATGGAAATTTTTTGCTTGACCATGACATTTTGTCAAAACAGAATAAGACCCTTTTCCAAAATTAAGACATGTATTTTTGAAAGTCCTGTGGTTTAATAATCTATGTGCGCTCACACTTTGTGGGGTATTTTTCTTAGAAAGTAGTGAAAAATATTGTGCTCTAATATGACCTGTTTGTCATGTTTTCAATCTCATGTGACACATATCTTTAATTTTATGTGTATGGATATGTTTAGAAACAAAATAAAGATTGAATAGTAGTTAAGAAATTTCAAATTTATTGCTCTGTGTACAGCCAGATTTTTCAGTAGATACAACTGTGGTCATTCTTAGGCAGAAGGACAGCCAAGGATTGCTTTGTGCTGTAGTTTGAACAATGATTCAATGAGACAGCACACATGAAATGCATGTGTGAGAGAGTAAAAATGTGGGTCTTTTAGCACACAAGTATTTTTAGTTGCTAATTTTTATTATATTGTCAAACAGCACAATGCATTGAATGATGACAGTGATACATGGTGATGTCACTGATAATATTTAATATGAGGTTTTTCTTGCACTGGATACCTAAAGCCTCTTTCTGTGGACAGTTAATCTGCATTAGCTGTGCTTAAGAAAAGAGGATCAGTCAAAGAACTGTCTATTTTAATTGTAATCAATTTAGGAAAGCTTAGAGCACCATATGGGGGAGAGCTCCATCATAATTTCAGCTGCAGATGTACAAAGGAAACACAAGCTAACACCAAAAAATCAGAGAGAACTGACCTGTTCTGCAGAAGGTTATAAAGTAAACATGGTTTACAATGATCAGCCTCAGGTTAGAGCTCTGATATCCAGCCAGGCACAAGAGAGAACCAGGAGATTTGTGCGAGGGCTGACACTGCCCAGTGTCTCTTGCACATTTGGGTCCTTCAGGACAGTGCCAGTGGCAAACATTCCCACCCCTGGAGCTGCTGTGGTTTGGTTCCAGCCATTGAGAGCACCTGCACACTTGTCTGGATGGGCTCTGGAATGTGCCAGAGATGGCACAGGAGGAATTTGTGCCACTGTAACCCCACAGGGAGCAGGTTACAGTGGCACCAATTCCTTCTCAGCCTCCTACTGCCTTGGACTCTTGGAAGCTACTTTCCCTTTCCTTGACAGAGAAACACATGTGCATCCTCATCCTGCTGGTTTATGCTGACAAGTGGGTCTGTGCTCCTTCAGGGAGTGCTGTGGGAGAGAGAGAAAACACTCTGATGCTCTCTCCTCTGTGCCAAAGTGCTCATTCCTGGGCTCCCCTGCACCTCCAGTTCCTGGCCCAGCACCAGCAACTCTCCCAGTTACAAACATTTTGGTGACTGCTCTTTCCAGCTGAGAACTGTAAGAATGCTGGATAAGGTGGCAACTCAGTGCCAGGAATGTCTGGGGTGAAATGGTTTTGCACATGCAAATTCTTTTCTGTGCCTTGTGAAACCACCTCAGCCCTGGCAAACCCACTGGTTATAAGTTTGAACTGGAGGAACATTTTATTTTTTTTTAATAGAACACGTTCCAATTCAGCAGGTAATTTCTATTTGTCTTATGTATTTTTGTGCCCAGGCTACTCTATTATTACCTTTTACTTACACTATTTTTCTTACTGCTGAACATCAGCATGAGCCTCTGTTAAAGGTACTACAACCATTTTATTCAGTTAGCAAAGGACATAATTGTCTCCAGTAAGATTTAAGCTTGTTCTTTAAAGCTTAAGTGTTCTCCTAAACTGCTGTCTGCCTGATAGCAATCAGAAATGGATATTCATTGCATCGATTCACCACCTTCAGGAGGATGAGCTTTCTCTTGTTTCAGAGGAAGACTATTTATGAAGCAATTTAATAAAAGATATAGATAAAGAGCAAAACCATAAAGCTGAGATTTCTTCAGTTACTTTGGTGAAGCAGCCAACATTATATTCTTTCCATTTTAACTGATCTAAACCATTTCCTTCTGTACTGGTGCAAAAAATGCACACACCGCTCAGACAAGAACTTTTGGAGAGTCCCCTCCACTGTAGCAATGCTGTTCTTCTTCACTTAAGCTCTGAAAAAACAGGATTTATTTGTGCTAACAAAGTGCTTGCCAAATCCATGCACTGTCTCATTGCAGCTTTCCCCCTTGTTTAAATGCTGTTTATATTTCCATAATTCTAGATCTGCATTTTTTATGATTTTTTTTTTTAGTTCTGTATTTGACTGCTTCCTTCAGTAAAAGCCAACTCAGTCTCTTCTTGTTGTCTTTGATGGGACTCCTCTTGTTAATCAGGACATTCAGCTGGAAATGTTACCCACAGGTATTGGGCATGTGAAAAGCTCTCCGAGAATTTCTCAGAACCATAAAGCACACATTTAAAAAGCCACTGATGTCTGAAAGTCCATCTCTTGGTTTCCAAGTGCTTAAGATTTCAGTTGCCTGTAGCTGGTGTTGTCTCTGTACCAGCAAACTTGGCTTAGCTTCTTTTACATGTGGTTTTCTGCACTTTGGGCAGTTCAACACTCCAGCAGCATGACAGAGTAGAGTGAAGATGCAGTGAAAGTTCCATATGTACTTGAAACAAATCAGAAAGCAAACATTTTTGGAAAACATGCTTGGATTTCGGATGAAGTGCTCCTAAAATACCAGCACACACTTCAAGCTTTCTAATTGCTGCCAAAGTGCAATCTGTCACACTACATGTATTACAATATCTGCTACAAAAATATTGAGAGAAAGGTGAGAGGCTGAAACAGAATTAGAGAATTATTCTTGTACTATTGATGTGTTGGGTCAAGTGTTGGTATGGAAAATTCACCTTGGTATCACTTCCCCACCTAGAAGGAATGTATAACCACCAGCACATAGACTATTAGAGGGAGTAAGAGGGAATTTTCTTTATGAGCAGAATGGGTTGGAGGGAATAGAATTGCAGGTGTGGTCATATATTAGAAATTCCCCTGTTTTTCTGCACGAATCAAAGATATCCTGAAATTATTAAGTATAGTCATATACACAGAAGGGGATGTCAGAAAGGGATGCAGGAGTGTTTATACACTGGAGACCTCTTGCATTTATGATTCAGTAGCAATTACCACTGGAGGAGAGAGGAGTAGTTGTGGAGAAGGTGTGAGTTTACAGGAATGGTTCAGCTCCAGCAAGAGGAGATGGTGCTGTGATCCAGGCCTGTCCACACAGCTATTGCCAAAGCAGAAGATGGCAGATGACCTCACCTGGCTTCCCTTTCCATGCAGGTGTGCTGAGCCAGACTGCAGCAGGGAAAATGTCATTAGAGAAGAAGACTGTACCTTGTTTCTGATGCTTCGTTTGGGGTACTGTGTTCTGTCACAGTCCTGAAAAGCAGGCTGGAGGCAGGTCCCACAGGGCTGCCTAACCCTTCCTGATGCCAAGGGGAGAGCATTCACCTTTGTCAGGGTAGTTGTCTGACAGCTGTTATGAAACTGTATGCAGTTAACCAGTTTGTCACTTTGGTTAAGAGCCTTCACTGAGTCTCAGTGAGATTATCAAGATGCTAAGGGTATTGTATGTGAGCAATTCCCCTTTCCATAGTGTTTTCCTTTGTGTGCATGCAGTGTAGCCTCACTGGTGTAAAGTGAGTAATTCTTACATGACCTTGCAGGTGAGAAAGGCAGCAACTCCTCAGAGGGGCACCCCGTGCAAAGGCTGTGCTGTGCTGCTTGAATTTGGGAACAAAGCCCACAGGTGATTTATCACAGCCAGGGTGAGGTGACACAGCCCCCGTGCTGCCGGGCTGCAGGCACGGTCTGCATCCCTGGGGGGCTGGGGGCAAATCCCAAAGCCTCCCTCACTGTCCGGGGTCACCAGGTCCTGCTGACAGCAGAGATCCCAACAGGGAGCAAACTGAGTGGGGTTCCTGCATCCCAGCTGGGAGGGAACACCACTGCTGCCCCAGCCAGGGCATGGAGCTCCTGTACCCCAACCCTGAGGACACACCTGTGCTGCCCCAGCCAGGCCATGGAGCTCCTGTAGCCCAGCCCTGAGGACACACCTGTGCTGCCCCAGCCCCAGGCAGGGTGAAGGAGCTCCTCACCACAGGGCTCCTCCCCTCAGGTGCTGAGGGGGGCCAGTGGTGGTTGCTCCATGGCAAAAAGAAAAGCTGCCTCATTTTCTATTTTTATATACCTTTTTTCTATGAAATGATTGTCTCAGAGGTCACCTGAGGGCACTGCAGTGCACTTCAGCTGATGTCTAGAGTTAGCAGATTTTATCTGCACGAACAATTCCCTAATATTCCTGAGGTTTTTGTTGTGTTTTTCAACAAAAGTAAGTAAATTAAACACAGCATCATGAGAAAGAAATAGATATTTTGGTCCTAATTGAGAGGTCTGTGTTGGGGACTGTGGGAGCAGCAGCATTTACTTTTGGGCTTAAATAAGGTAATTAAGAAGGACGTGTGTGTGACAATGTGGTTGGCAGTCACAGAAATGAGTTGGAAACTAAGGATTGTTTATTTCTTGTCTATAGAATTTTGTAATCAGCTTTGACTACTTTTACTAGTGAACCCAAAGTTAGAATGAAGCTTTCCCCCTACATTTTTCTGTAACCCTACATTTTCTTTTCCCCCTACATTTTCAAGCTTCTCTTCTGAGGTGCCTTTGGAACATTCAAATAAATGCAACAGCAGTTTGGTGCATGACCAGCATGTTTTGGTGTTCCTTGGAAATGGTATTGTTTCCCATGGCTTTTGGACACTGTGATGTTTCCAGAAAAGAAGTGACTCCAGTGTGGTGTAGTGCTGACACAGCTCAGAGGTTCACTGAAGAGGCACAAATCCCCATCACCAGTAGTTTCCACTTCTTCATACAACAGTTTAAGCTAGAGAGTTGTTCCAAAGCCTGCTGCCATTAGTGAAAGTACATTAAACACAGCAACCAGAGAGGTACACCTGCAGTGCAAATACAAAAATGCAAAGTTCCTGCAAAACACTTTAGAGATCAGGTTGATTGGCTGAGAAAAATGCAATGAGTCCTGAGCAGTCTGGCCATTCATTTTTCACCTTTTCAGACTGTTTTATATATTAGCGAATTTCCAGTTGAGACTGAGTTTTTTTCAGTATCCAGGTGTAAACTTCTATGTCTTTTATAGCTCACTGTTACATAAATGTGTAGCTAGTACAGTTAAAAACCATTGTAATAAATACTGCTCTTAGGGTTATTCAGTGAAATGAACTCGCCATACTGCTAATTTTCCTGGCTGGCATAAACCTGCAATTCAAGTTAAGTATTTTCCCAAAGATGAACACTATATTTTAGTATCTATTATTTTCTTGCTTATGTGTTTGGTAAATAATACCCGTTTATGACTCAGTTATGTTTCTATTTTTATAAACAGCTTTACCGTGGAAAACTGTGGGTCTGACATGCAACAAATATTTCCCATAAGACATCCGTGAAGATATTTTTGTGTCTGGTTTAGTGAATAATGATTTGGCAGGTGTTAGGATTTGTTCGGAGCTGACGTTTGAGATCCGTCACCACTAGAAGGCACTCTGGTATAAAACTTCCCTTCAGCTGCCCACAAACCCCGCTGCCAGGGCGGACCAAACATAAACACGAGTGGCTTTAAGCGGTTTCTCCCTACAGAGGGTTGTGCTCGCTCTGATTTGAGGTGATGAGCTCCGAACATCGCTCCCTCCGAACATGGCTCCGCAGCTGCCCCAGCGCTGCTGCTCGCACCCTCTGGGAGAGCACGGGTGGGGATAGCGGGGACTCCCGCTGCTGTTCGGTCAGGCAGCCCCTGGAAGCGGGAGGGGATGGTCTCCCTTTCAGTGGTGTCCACAGGTGTGTCCCAAACACACTCTGCCGGTGCTGCCAGGGGGATTTTCCACCCCCCACGCTCGGCTGCCAGCACGGGATCTCTCCGAGAGCGCTGGGGCTGCAGAGCCGAGGGCTGGTGTGGAGCTGGCCTGGAGCAGGGCTGCTGTTCACAGCTCAGCACACAACTCCAGCAATGCGGACGTGTGGCTATAGTAACGCTAAATTGTTTCGTCTGGAGAGTGGTGGCACTCGGAAATTGCCTCTGTTTAGTCATGTTATGTTTCCATCTAGTGTGCAGTTTGGAAAACAATTGTTTTCAAGTTAAAACACCATTAAAATAAGTAAGGCATGATACAACATAAGCCTTCCCTTCCCTTCCCTTCCCTTCCCTTCCCTTCCCTTCCCTTCCCTTCCCTTCCCTTCCCTTCCCTTCCCTTTTGTGTATTGGGTTAAAACACCCCAGACTTCTGGAGTTCAATATTGGAACAATTTCAATCTCAGTATTTTGGAAAGGTATTCTGTGCAATTATTCCCAGCACCTTTGATACGTGCCAATAGTCACTGTGTAGATATGCAGGACTATACATCCTGATCAGAAAAGGCAGCTGTGTGGGGAGAAATGACCTAACTAGTGAAATTCAGTATATGTCAGCATGAAAATTGATAGTCATTATGGGTAAACCTTGAATGTCAAATTCTGAAACATCAGAAATGCTTTTAATCTCATTTAAATATTATATTAGTTTGAATAATATGCTTATTCTCCCTTATTTTTGTTAAAAGTTTGCATTTTGACAACAAAATTAGCAAAATGTAAAGAATTTACTAGGTTGTAGCAGAAAATCAGGAGATCTTGAACTTGAGTTATTTGTGCCTTTCATCGGTCCTGGTTTTCTTCTTTTTCCTTATATGTGATCTTTTCTGAAGATTATTTTTTTCCTTCCCTTACACCCTCACCTTCCCCTTCCTGAGTCTTACTAAAGCCCTGTCTGGGAGGACAGAGGGAAAAAATCTCTTCCAAGAGATTTACTACTTATATTACTTTTTCTCACTACTTCTACTAAGTATCTGAATCATGATTAGTTGTTGAGGCTGGGCCATTGGTCCCTCTGAGGTTATCCTTTCCTAAATCTGTGTTAAGAGAGAAACCTCACTGCTGTCAATTTCAATCACATAATTTTGCATATTAGGAGTCTTCAAAAATGTTAATTCTATGCTAATTTTTTTTTTTATTTCATGCAGACAAGTTTCAGAAAAAGTTAATATCTCTGCTCTAGAGGAAAATGTCACATTTCATTTCTTTTTGATATAAATTTTTCTGAGTTGTAGGAAAAGAGATTTGCAAAGATATACCATAAGGTGCTCTGTGTGTAAGTGAATCTAGAAAGGCAGATCTCTCTGTGTGGTCATCAATTAATGATACAGAATACTAGTTTATGTAATCTGGTTCTAAATACATTATCCACAACCAATTCTGTTGCTGTTGTTTCCATTTAATTCCTAGGAACACTTACTGAGGTGAAATAAAGTTGAAATCAACGCTTTTGTGGAAATATAGGACTATTTAGAATGTAGTAACCTTTCCAATTAAAATCTCACAGGATATGCTTTATTTTCCAAAAATCCAAAGTGCAGAATATGGTTGCCATTAAATCCAAAGAATAAAACAATTTAGTCTTTGACAAGAGACAAGAAAAATGCTTTTATGCCAGTGTAAAGAATCCAAGTGGTGAAATTCTTGGGAAGCTCTTTACTAGCTTTTATTTTTATTCAGTGATGGAAGGCAGGCTGCTGAGCACCTGTTGCAGCCTGGCACTCGGGCATTTGATGGATTTCCAGCATAAGACCAGCAGAGAGATGAGGTAACTTTGTCAAGTCAGCTGGCTGGAAGTCTGAACTTTGTAAAGCTGTTACTTTCTTGCCCTAAGAACCAGTGAATTCTGCCTGGGAGGGATGACAGTTCTGCCACTTAGTGCAGAGAGGTAGATTTTAAACCAGGATTATTTGTGACTAAATCACATCTAGAGGATCACTACATGTCTTTGTAGGACACGAAAAAAGGATGAGAGATTCTAAATATTCTAGAAGGCAAAGAGCATAGCAAAAAAAGCTTTATTGTCTAATTCTTCCTACTTTTATAAGGTGTTCTGATACAGACTTAACATGATTGGTGAATAGGAACAACACCTCTCTAATCCGATTGGTTAAACTAGAGAAACAGCTAAAATGTTTTGAGAACTAGAAAAGCAAAATCCCACCTGGAGAAAGATTGTTTTGAGAAAGGAGAGTTGTTTGCCAAGATTGTTTTGAGAAGAAGCTTTCTTGAGAACTTTTCCTTGGGAAAAAAATAGCAGCTGCTAGCAGGATAAAATCTCTCAGAGCCAGAAATATCAGGCCCACAAATACACATGGAACTTTTTTTTTTTTTAGTCACGAAAACCTATTGATTCTCAGGAATTTGTATGTCAGCTGAGGCCATCAACTGAAGACTGTTCACATTTTTCTAAAATGATCAGGATTCTAGCAGCATTCCAGGACTTTTCAGCCAAGCAGGTGTGAAGGTGTTTTGCTTGCCCTGAAACTCTGTAACTCTGCCCTCTCTCACTGCTCCAAAGAGAAAGGCAGGAATTGTTACCTTCTGTTACCAGCAGCAAATTATGAGGATACCTCCAGATGAAAAGGAAACAATTTAGGCCCATACCTTGCATTTTCTTTTTTCCTTTTTCATTTCTTCCACCTCTTCACTTCATGTATTCCGCAGAAGCAGCAAGTTCTAAGTTGCTTTAGGAATGTGATACTCTAATTTTTGTTTAGATTTTTACCTCCAAATTTAAGCAAAAAAAAAAAAATCCTCCAATTCCCAAATTATTACTTTCCATGGACAATTTTTTCAGCCATTCAAAATAACGTATGATTTTGAGACTTAATCCTTTTGAGCCATGCTTATTTCTGCTCAGTCACTTGAAACAGCAAAGAATCTTTCTACTGCCTCCTAAACCTGTTGTGTTTGTGTGCTTTGCCAGCTAGAGGAGCAGATATTTGTTAAGACCTCCTGGGCAGTAAGAGCTGCAGTCCTGTTAAGCCTCAAAGCCAGACCATGCAATCTCCTTGATTTGCCAGTTGTTCAAGCATAACCATCCTGCTGCTCTGGCAGTTTATATTCCACCTCTTGAGAGGTGCATGATAGCTGATATCTAGAAATAAATGTAACAGGTCTGAGCTTATAGTGCAGCTGGCATTGGTGAAAAATACCTGGGCTTTCAACTTCCAGAAAATTGGATCTTTATACAAGTGCACTGATATTATTAAAATTTGTGCCTGAATGTCTTCATCTCTCTGGCTCATAGTCACAAGGACACTGAAGTGTGATGTTCTGTAAGGAATGCTCATGGTCTGTAACATTTGGAAATGTTTTTCCTTTGAGGAACAGATCTGCCTAGTGTATCTATATAAAATGATTTATGTAAATACCATCACTGTCATGCAGTAAATTGCATGAATATCCTTTGAGTCTCGCTGTATCTAATTTTGTGTGGAAAGCTCCAACCAAAGGTTCTGGTAAAACCCCTTGGGCTTACCCTGGGTACAAAAGTAGCCCAAATCTTGGCTCTTACTATGGTTTTGCACAATTCCCTGATATCTTTTATACGTTTTGTTAGGTTAGGAAAACCTAATCTTTCCCATCTCCTGTAAGTACAGTACCACAAATGTTTCTGCTGTTGTTTTTTGAGTGGTTTCCTGACAGCAAAAAAAAAGAACCACAACCCCTCTTAAAAAGGCATACTTTTGTTGGAATTAAAATCTTGGGAAGGAATGTAACAATCCTTCAATTCTGAAGACAAAGCTTTGAGTTACTGTGATTAAGGTAAGGACACAATCTGTTTATAAACCAGTGTGTTCCTAAATTTTGTAATGGATGCTGATATGAGTAACTGGAAGTAAGAACACACTTGTTTCTATCTATTGTTTCTGTGAAGTAATGATCATACACATTTTTCTGCTTTTTCTTAGGTTAGGCCAGAGGTTTTTTTCTCAAACTCTTCTATCTTTAGAGGGATGTTGCATGATCTTCAGCATAATACCATGATGACAGAGACTTATGTATTATATATCTAGTAATTTTTATTCAGACCTACTGGCTGTCATGGACAGTCTGAAATGTGAATGCATAGTAAAAAAGTGATGTTTTTCTCAGCACAGGCTACTGATGGTGCCAGACTTCATTGTGACCAGGTTGATTATTTTATCTTAAAAAGCTGTCTACACAGCATGATAACCACATTCTCTTCTTCTTTGTCCACACTTCTTTTCCCTGCTAAGAGGTCAAGCCTTGCAGAAGAAAAATTGGCACATGAAGCATCCCATTGACCTTTACACCAAACTAAACTCCCTCATACACTTAATCTGTTATATTGATGGACAGTCATGGTTGCAAGTAGAAGATGCCCATCATTTCTTGTGTTTCCTGGCAGAGAGAATGAATCATATTGCTGGGATAATGAACCATTTAAGGACCTGTGTGTTGATTTATCAGATGGTGTTGAAGAGGCCAGTTTAAAAATATAAAGCCATAAGTCACATTGTTGCTACATATGGCCTGTTGAGGCTCCCTTACTGTGAGCTGCTGGGTTAATCAAGCTGTCATTAGGATGTGAAAGCAGAAAAGTGCCTCCTTTTCATTCTGGTGTGGTATTTCTTCAAAATAAGAATCTATTTTTTTTTCAGCTTTTGAAATAGTTTAATGTGATAAAATTGGCATTTTTGACTTTCATAGTGAGGACGTTTCATCCTGGGCTAAAGAAATATATTAATGGTGAGCACAGGGATAGGCTGTACAACATAATAATTGATCTGGGATACTGGCACTACACTCAGTTGGCTCCTCAGTGCAAGACTGGTAAAGTTTTGTGCCCTAGTTTCTGTATTTTAATAAGAAATACATCCATTTAACTAGTAAAGATGATACCAATGCCCACTGAAAGTAAGAAATGACTGCATGGAGTTCCTCACTAAGATCAGCTTTTTCATCATTTTTCTTATACAGAGGTATGTATTTTATTTCTTCATTTTAAAGTTAATTTTGAGCTGATCTCTGGCAAAAGCTGAGAGAAATGTAGCCTGGAGCCTTTTGCTTGCTAACTGTTGCAATGTGGCCTAAACTGTTTTAACCTCCTTCCACAGAACACAGATCAATGTCTTGAATTTTTCTAGTCAGTCCACTTGTTTCGTTAAGTGTGACATCTACCTGTGGTGCTAGAGTTTCCCATTAGGGACATCCTTAGTGTGAACAGAATGGAAATGTTCCCTGTCTGCCCTTCACACTTGCTTGTGTTGCCTCTCATCCAGCAGTGTTGCTGTGTTAGCCTTGTTCATCTCATGGTAACTTGGAATCCAAGCCTAAGCAAGCCTTGCTGCTTAACCACCTTCTTTCTGTATTAGTCACTGCTGGATAGTCCTGTTTTTACATAATTCCTTGGGCTTGGCAGTATTTATATCCTACAGAGACCATTTTTAATATTTTGTACTCTCATTCTGAATTCTAAACCTGTTTTACAGCATGGCTGTTGTCCCTAACTTTGTATCAGGTGCATTTTTGGCTGAGAAGTCTTTATTCCATCGCTCAGGTGATTCCCAAAATTACTGACAGGCCTTGGTGAAATCTTCCTGGTGTGTTCTGGACAGGTAATAATTAATAATTGTTCTCTGAGTGGGGTTGTTCAACCATTTGGTCTCTTATCATGCAATAGTTTCATCTTCAACTCATTTCCAAGCTTGGGACTGTCACATGAAATACTCTTAAAAAACCTCCTACAGACAAGTTACAGGAAACCTGATATCTTGGTGCTCTTGTACATGGTTACAGAGGAAAATAAAATTTAACTTGGTTTGTTTTGGAAAAAAAAAATCAATGTTGCCTGCTATATAATTGTATTTTATCTTCAGGAGCTTATTGATTGCAGTGGGGTGTTTTGTTTGTTTCACCATTGGTGCTGATGATTTTTTTTCTTCTGTTTTGGCTTTTGACGTTTTGTAGAGCTCAAATTAGGCTGTTCAATGATTTCCCCAAGTTCCCTTTTGGAAGATCAGTTCCTTATTTCCCTTTTTTTTTCAGCATTCTGGCACTACCTTTGTCTTCCTTGGGTTCTCAGAGCTTACAACTAGATTTGTTGGCAAATGAAATATTTTGGGATGAAATCCATTTGGCCTAACTAATTTAAAAACACGAAACTAGTCCATGTACTGTAACCTTGTCTGTTCTCACTGACTTTTTTCTCTGAAGGCTTCCATGAAATAAACGGATCAGCTGAATTTCTGAAAACATTGATCAGATTCTGTTCAGACTTAGAATTTCTACATCACAGCCGTTTCACCCTGCAGAACATTTTGCAAAAATAGGTTAACTCTTGGCCTTTCCTCAAAACTGTTTAGCACTTCTGCATGAACTCTTGTGCTTGCCAAGGGAAATAATTCCATGTATTTCCTGTTCTCCTTACACTGTTTGCCTGTTGGTAAGGAGAAATGTGCTATGGGGTTCCAAGCCCCTCCCGTGCCTTCAATCCTGAGGTGTTTTCCTGAGTTTTATCAGTTGGCAGGCCATATGTTTCCCAGAATTTTGTCAAATTATCTCACTGATGTGAGCAAATTATGCTTAGGAAGTGATATTAGTCATGATCTGAAAAACATTTATCTGAAAAGCAGGGAGAGCTGTAGGATCCAAAATGAGCTGCAGGATTTTTTTTTTTTTTTAATTTTGGCTAAAGTAGAAAGGACCCCTTTTTAATGATTTTTTTTTTTTTAATCTAAAAGAATGTCAATAGTCATTGCTGCGATCCAGTTAATTTACTGTCATACTTTTGCTATTTCTCAGAAGGTGTTTCTATGTGGTAAGATGGATAAAGATAGTGCTGAGGGCAGTCTTGGTTTTGCTATGTTGCAGCTGCGTTAATTATCCAAGAGTGGGAACAGCCTTGCCCTCCCAGCTATGGGTGTGATGAAGTGAGTTAGCTGGGAGGGGGCTCCGTTCAGCTGCAGCTCAGTTGAGTTGCAGTTCAGTCGCAGTCAGAGTTGCAGTTTCACTCCTGNCTATGTAAAGCCTTGTGATAAGAGAGACCTTTAGACAATGAGGTGCTGATGCTTGGAGCCCCTTGAGGTTTTTGAAGAAGCACTCTGAGTGTCGTGGCTGTCTGGACTATGACAGTGATTTGGCCATCTCAATGACCTCTAATGGTGTGACATTACTATGTTTCTATACTACAGATCACAGTGAACCTGGGGAAAAACAGAGTAAACTCAGAGGGTGTAGACATTGACTATGTTCATGCTTTGATATTCACTACACTTTGCTAAATAGTAGCTTTGATGATGGAAAAATCTTTTTGTGCAGATAGTATGTACATCTCCATGTCATCTAGTCTGTGCACTTGAGCTAAATTCAAAATACACCAGAAAATGAAAGCTGTTCCATAGTGCAGAGACTGCAGGATCTGTGGTCTCAAGTGTGCACACAGTTGGATGAAATGGTCGTAAGTCAGGCCTGAAAATCTATCCCTTTTCTGTCATGCAGTGTACAATTATTTACATGTGTGTTAGGTTATTACTTTTCTCTTCTTTCCCATGATGTGCTGTTCTTTCTAGTGCTGGTTTTTACTGCCTTCCCCCTACCTTGTAACATGCTAAAACAGCTGTGAATCAGATAAACCAGCAAGGAGAACCACATAAAGGCCTGTTGTTAAATAAATAGAAATGACAGAGTAAGAGAGAGATTATTTTCCTGTGCTGATTTGGGAGCCTCTAGAGATCAGTATAAGTGAACATTTCAAATGCACTAAACACACACACCCATGCCTAAGCTGTAGAACAAAATCAATAGGCAGCAGATGAAAATTATTGTGTTTGTTTCCATAAAAATAACTCCTGGCTGTTTCAGAGTGTTGGTGATGGCTGTTATTATCTGGTAAGTAAAACTTCTTCAGAAAAGGGGTTTTCAAAGAAATTTTGTAAGAGTGAGACATGTTTACTTGCATTTATCTCTGTGTGTATGTTGATTATCAATAATTAGTTCCTGCACCCTGCCAGTGTGGCTGACCCATTCCAGCCTCTTCTGCAAATGCTTAAATCTACTTATTTATTCACCAAATACAGTCAGGATAGTATATAATGCTGCCAGATCTGTGCAGGGAAATTCCTCAGCTGAATTTTGTTCTTTGGTATTCACACAAGTCCTGCGCTGTGTAATCTCATGCTTTTTTGAATAAGTAATGGTTTATGTTTTCTTTGTGCTAATTGTTTGGGTTTGCCTATCCCCAGTTCTTGAACTGGGAGTTAGAGGATGGCCATAGCCAATGTCCTACCTCAGCTACCTTTACCCATGTATTGTGCAGCTATGACCTAAATCCAATGGTCTCTAGCAAGAGTTTCTTCAAGTAGAAATGGGAAAATAATTTGTCAAAATTAACAAGTGATGGTGATTCAGAGTAAACCAAAAGTGGTAAAGTTTGGTTGTATGAAGTTACTGCTTTTATTAAGCTGACTCTCAGGTTTTACTTATCACCAATGTTTCCTGGATTTTGAGGGAGCATTCCAAGTGTATTTGTTCAAAGTGAATCTTGGGTGTTTTCTTGGTATCTTTGTCAACATTTCAGTTCATTGTGCTGTGATTTCAGCTGATTTGCATTGTTTGAAAACTCCATGTTATGAATTTTCATTTCGCTTCTACTGACAAAGAATGTGGGGTTTGATTTTCGTCTGTGTCTGTGCTAAACTTGTGCTTTTTACCAGAACCTCAGAGATGTGCTCTTTGTGCACTAAGCAAAGGAATTTAGTAGAAACCATGGGCCCAAGATTCTAGACTTAAGTACGTATATAGAAGATTGCCTTTGGCTATACATTAAAAACAAAGAAAAAACAACCCAATAAACAAAAAACACCAACAACAAAAAGGAGGAACAACTGTCAGAACGAATTCTGTGAAAGGAAAAATCGCTTAAATTAGTAGCACAGGACTGCCTTCTAGTTACATGGATGTCAGAACTATGACCGTAATGGCAGTTTAAATTGAAGGGATTTTAAGTTGAAGAGATAAGTAGCAGTGATGAAGGATTTTTTTCCAGAAGGAGAACAGGAGTTGATATTTATTGTTCTTAAGTTTCAATAAACTCCTGGATTTCCCCTTCAATATGCAAAAGCAAACAACATATAGAGAGCTCAGAACTGCTATTTACTCCACAGTATATTCAAGTTGTAGCACCTTTTATGTTACCTGGTAAAAGCTGTGAATATTTCATTCCATTAGAGGGGGAGTGTAGGAGAAGGGAAATACAGGTGACCTGGTCCCTGATAAGTAACTGCTGTGTTAATTACCCAATACAGCCTTGCCCCTGATGAGTCACAGCTATATCCTATAAAGATAAGTGTGATAAAAGGGAGTGGGTGTGCTCATTTTGCATTGATGGAAGAAAACTGTGGCAAAAACCAATTAATGAGTGGCTTTGAATGTTGACAGTCTGATTAACCAATTAAATATATGATATGCCTCTGGACTACACAGGTTAAAAATCAGAGGAATTCTGGGAAAACCTCTTTTCTCCTGGTATGGAAAGAGGTAACAGGAGTGCCAGGGCTGGTCCCACTCTGCCCTGTGGCCCCTGGGCCTGGCCAGGCCCTGCTGCTGCAGCAGCCCTGGCTGGATCAGGCCTGGAGGCTCCCAGGCAGGGGGACGGGAGGAGAGAATGGCCTGGCCTAGCTGGATTGGGCCTGGTGGCTCCTGGGCAGGGGAACGGGAGGAGAATGCCTTGTCCTGGCTGGATCAGGCCTGGAGGCTCCCAGGCAGGGGGACAGGAGGAGAATGCCCTGTCCTGGCTGGATTGGGCCTGGCAGCTCCTGGGCAGGGGGACGGGAGGAGAGAATGGCCCGGCCTGGCTGGATTGACCCATCCCCAGTGGCTGCTAACATCCTTCTGCTAAGTCGCCCCTCCATCACGGCCCGGGAGGCCTAGCCAGGCCCCTTCTCCTCAGCGTGGCTTTCTGAACAATCTTTGACTGTAGACCTCTCTGGCTGCCACTGCCAAGTTATCCGACTGCGGGAGGGGGCCTGGCTGTGCAGTGTGGGCAGTTTGTGTGCGGCCGGGGCCCCGGGATCCTGATACAGCCTGACGTGGCCTGAATGTACAACCTTCGGCCACTAGCTGGAAGAGTCATTGTGCCCTCTGCACCATGTTGACTCTTTTCTTGACTGATGAAGCTTGCAAAGAACTAACCTTTCTCTGAGTGAGAGAAAAGACAGAGGAAGACAAATAGAGAGACAATATGAAGACATCAAAGTCAGTGAAGGAAGAGTTACATCTTGGATGGAAGAGAATGAGAAGATGCCTAAGTTTTAGGCTTAAAGCCTTTTGTGAGCCATGGTAGTGGACTATGATATACTAGAATATCCTTGAAACGCAGTAGTAACTCCACAACCTAAGAAAGTTGTAAAGTAGGTACGTGTTTTATTCAGTGCTTGTGAGTCTCATTTTAGCCTCCTAAGCTGCTGCTGGTTTTCCCAGCTGCAGTGATGTCTTGTGAAGCTTGTGAAGTTGTGTGTGGTTGTGGTGTTTTTGCCTGGTCTAGGGTTTTTTGAACTTGGGACCATTTGTGTGCTAGGCAAACGTGTTAACTACTGCACTAGCTTCCCAGGCATCACTGCAGCTGGGAAAACCAGCAGCAGCTTAGGAGGCTAAAATGAGACCCACAAGCGCTGGATGCAGGGGGAGAGCATCTTCCCAAATGCTGCATGCCTTTCACATTCACTAGCCTTCTATTTAGTCACAAAAGGTCATGCATATTCTATAACACCTATACATATTCATTATCTATCCCCGCCCATTCTCCGCTTGGTATGGAAATCAGTTGCGGCTGCGCAGTGTATCCTTTTTACTGAGTCGGTGGTCTTAAAATGAGTCTTGGAAGGATGAAGGCTCGTAGTCTTCGCACTTGCTGAACTTTCGAACTCGTGAATTTACGCATGTGTAGCCTCTCTTTGCCTCGATATTTTTGGCAAGCTCAGCAGTTTTTATCAGGGGCCCCTCTTACTCTTGCAAGTTCAACAAAATTTTAATAGGTAACAGGTGTCCTTTGAAGGGCCCCTTATCTCTTCTACATCCTTCCAGCCCTGTGAGAGTAGAATAATGAATATCACATGTTCGTATACGTTGTCTAAACCATTCTAAATTCCCTATTAACCCTTAAATCCCCTGCTTCATCCCTTTAAATTGTGGAAAAATATGTATTGAGGAGATGATGAGAGTGTTCAAATTGTAGATATAAGCAAAGACATTTGTGATGGACTAAGTAAATATTGAAGTAGCTGTGATCTTATGAGAAGCTTGAACAGAGAGAGAGATGAGATGATATGAAGATAAAGATCTGCCCCTAGAAAGAGAAAAGATCTCTGTTCCGAGAGATGAAGAAAACCTTTGCTTTTGAAACCATTTATCTTTAAAATGATACCCCATGAGTTTCATGTCCTATATGCAGCTGCAGGAAAAGCTGCATGATATGGGAGGGACTTCACAGATGCAGATTTCCCAGGCAGCTGTTTTTGTGAGAGTTAAAAGACCACAAGAGGACTGGTCTTTCTCGTGGGAAGTTTCCATGGCAGACTAAAAGACACTTCTCTCTCTAAATGAACTGATGAAAGACTATTTTATAAGTGGGAAACTGACCAAGAATTCTAGTTTTGTCTCTATAGGTTGTCTGTGAGAAGGGAAAAGAAACTTGTTGGGTAGGGGGAAGTGTTTTGAAGGTTTTATTCTGATTATTTTTTTCTCTCTTGTAAACCTGTCTTTATACCCTTTTAAGTTTTGAGCCTGCTTTGCTTCTCTCCTAATCCTATCTCACAGGAGAAAATGAGTGAATAATTCCAGTAGGCACTCAAACCACTACACGTAGTTTGGGAAACAGAAATTGGCAAACTTGAAACCACTACACTGGGTTAGCTGGTGAGGGGGATCATGAAGGAGGAGGAACCTTGAGGAAGAGGGAATGAGAGTTTCATGAGGAAGAAGGATCCTGGGGAGAGAGAATCCCTGCTGTGAGGGCAGTCTGGGTCTGCAGTTAGAGCCTGTTGTTGGAACCCAGAGTCACAGTCTAGCTGAGTAAAAGCTGCAGTCAGAGGCTGCAAACTGATCCCTGCAGTCATGGTTTAGCAGGAAATAACCAGCAGTCAGGGGCTGCAAGGGAAGCCTACAGGAGGAGCTTGCTGCAGCCAGAGGCAGTGAATGGTTGGGGTCAGGATGGTTGAGCTGTGACAAGGAGTAAACCAGGACCCTTGTCGTGCTGTGATAAGAATCTTTGTCTTGGCTCATTTCTACTCTCTAACAAGAGGGCTGATACAACAGGGCAGTATGGCACTTTCCCCCAAAACTTGATTTCTTTTCAGCTGCTTTGGGTGCAGAGAACATACTGGTGAGAATACAGATGGACTCAGGACCAGTGCCTGCATGCACAGCAGCACAAGGCATGAGCATATGTGTGTTTTTCTGTTCCTTGCTCACTGTAAATAGTGTACAAAGAACATAATCCATCAGATATGGTTGCTGATTACTGTTCAGCCTGCTTGGCACAACCACACTGCACTAGATTTCTTGTCTGAGGGCAGATTAAAGGTATTAATAACAACCTGATTGCAAAGGATTTGTAGCAAGCAGCTTTGAAATCAAATGATATCGAGAGTATTGCCTATGACAAACTGTAGATGTGCTGTGAATCCCAATGTGCAGCTCATAAAAAAGCTGTTGAAATTCTAAAGTGGGCAGACTCCCACACAGACAAGAGCTTGCAGCACCCAATCAGTTTAAGAGCTAATGCACAAATATATTATTCTTCAGATTGAAAGACTGGGTCTATTACAAACAGTAAGGGTTTTCAGATGCAGTGTTTTACAAGGTTTCAGTAATGAAATGGCTCACTTTAATCTTAACTGAGGAACTGCCAACCTTTATAACAACACAATATTCCTAAAAATTGCTCAACAGTCTAATGAGAACAGCTCCTATTTGAGCAGTGCTGATGTTATGTTCCAAGGAATATTCAGTGTCTTGATCTATAAAGCTCAAACTTTTGAAGCTACAAGTGATAAATGACACTCAGTTGCCTCTCTTCATTCTAGAAAGTTTAACCTGCATCTCTAGCAGGTTAAACATTTTGAGGGTTAAGTGGTTATGGACAATCTCTGACATGGGCTGAAATGTATTTGGGAATGTGTCTGCTGTTTGGAATAAATGTGATACAGAAAGAATGACAACAGGTTTTGATTTGAGAATTTAGTGTAAGATGTGCTACTTTGAGACATGCTATTTAAATGGGGTACCTCAGAAATTAAAATACTTTTGATAGGGCTTAGATCATGTTTATTACTTCAATCTCAGGTCAAAATCTTGGCCCTTTTAGTCTTATTTTGTGCACTTTGCTTTAATAAATGAAAATGCAAAAGTGCCCTTGAAGATGCTTGTTTTAGCTACAAGGAGAGCAGCCTATTATTTAACTGAACTTTGTTTTTGTACAGCTAGTACTTGTTTTTTTTGGGTCCTGAAAATATATTGCTTGTGTCAGTATTGGGATACATGCTGCACATAGATCCTGTGGGGTTTCTGGATTTTTCTTTTTTTCTGCCCTGCTGTCTGAGTTCATCTCAGAATGACAGAGCACACAATTCACTAACCCAGCATGATTGTTTGAAAAGAGCATGTTTAAAAAGGCAGTAGCAGTCTTGTGAAACTTGAGGACAGTTCTATTCAATGAGATAATGTTAAAGAATAATTGTTGTGTCAAATTTTAGAAAAAGATGCCATTTTTCTGCTAAAGGTTTATTCCTTCTGATGCTTAGTTTTCTGTGACATGTCCAAGATATCTAACTTTCAGTAGAGACAGTTGGACTTGTGCATATGGAGTAAATATTCAAGTGACATACCATATGTCAGATAATTTTTGGTCATTGATGTTATATATTTGGAAGGGAGCCCTCACAAACCCCCCAAAATACATCAGACAATCCCCTTGGAATGTTATTTGTTCATGGATGCCATCATTAGGTTGTTGAAAGCTGGGACACCAATGGCACAGCTTTGTGATCAGAAATCCTCGTGGGAAGTCAGGCCTCCTGTAAAGTATGGGTGATGAAAGAATATTGGCTCCCATGGAAGGGCAGCCTTGGCCCCTTGGGAATGAAATGGAAACCAATTGTCAATGATTGCAGAAAGTACCCTGGCTGTGGATCACTGAACTCTAATTAATTTAAGAGACTGGCAGGCTCTGGGTTGTAGAACTGCCTCTCAGCTGGCAGCAGAAAGTAAATACACTTTGGTAGCTGATGTTTGGAAGTTTAGAACAGCTTTAGGTGTTTAAGCAATACCCGTTGTGATTTTTTTGTTTGCCTGCTTTGTCTTGGTTTCAAATTATTTTCAATTTCAAGCTATTTCTGGCTGTAAAGGCTGTGCAAGTGCAGCTAGGAGGATGCAGAATGGGTTACTCTATCCTTAGTTTCATGCAGGAGTGCCAATATTAAATTGAATACTTTGGTATAGGTCAAATGTCAGAATAGCTCTAAAATGAACTTTGCTGTTTATGTATTAGAGCATGTGCATAAAATGGGCTGTGGAGTGGATCTGTCTGTGTGGCCAGGGGGGCAGCTGTGGGGTGCCTGAGCTCTCAGTAGCTGGTCATGAGGACTTTTTCAGTGTTTCTGGTCTTTCCATGAGTAATATTGTTTTGTTGACAGCAGAAGACTACAATTTCCATCAGGAGTTATGGGAATCTATGATGCTTGATGTTTGCTTTTAAAAGAGATGTTAATGTTGGCCTTTCATTCTTGACCTGTGATATCTATAATCATTAGAATGCTGATGTCTTCTCCTTATCACTCACAGTGCTGCATGGAAATGGTTTCAACTGGAATAAATGAGTTGGATGAGAGGGAGAGGGGCTGACTTCATATCCTGCTTTTCCCTCTTGCCACATGTTCTTTAAAAGTAATTATTTTTGTTCCAGGTCTCACTAAGTTGACTGCATTCACTAGATGATGGTGATGATGGTCAGTAGCTTAAATATGGGCCAGGTGTCTGAGAACTTTTGTGACTTCCTTTGGGTCAGTTGCCTGTTAATTATTTAACCATTTGTAGTTGAAAAAGTGTAGATCTGCAGTAGATAGCATATTTGGTTTAAAACCATGATTCAGCAGAGCTCTAAGAAATCTTGGAAGTTGAAAAAAGAATTGCAAGCTTTAGCATCTGCTCCCTGTGACACTTTTGAGAGAGAAATCTTACTTGCTGTGAAGTTTCAGAAGCAGTTCCTTTGATTTGCGTCCTACCTGCCAGTGGCAGTGCAAGCCTGGGCTGGGAAGGAATGACTGCACTCCATCAAATGTTAGTTAGATGTGTCAGGCCTGAAAACAAATTAAAAAGTGACGTGGTGGTGAATAAAATCATAATCTTTAGTATATCTGGCCTTGTGAACAAATAAGATCCTAAGTACTCTTTGAAAAACATAGTGAAATATTGGCTATGTGAATCCTCTAGAAGTGAAATAAATATTTCAAATCCATTAAAATTAGGGAAGAGATTTTAAAAAAGCTGAAATTGTTTATGTACCTTTAAAATAGAGTGGATGGGTGAACAGGCAATATAACTTTCATGTTAGTTAATTCTTTAAATACCTGTTCCTTGAAAATACCCAACATAATGTAGATTAAGGCAAAGCCAATAAATGTTGTTAACTTTTCCAGATATCTAAGGAATTTTATGTCTTCTGAAACATTAATGTCACCACTGGAGAAATGGGCTAGGTGTTCCTTTATGTTAAGGAAAAGCTACATCATTAAGAGGGACAGACAAATGGTGGAAAATGGGCTCAATCCCCATTTTCAGTTTGTTCAAGTGCTGTTGTTGCCTCAACACAAATACTGGTACTGAATTAAATGCATGTGGAAATACAGTGTTATTCAGCAGGGTGGTGTGATGTGGTAATTGAGCTGTTGGTGAATGTGAATTAGCAGTGGCTGGATGTGCCATTGTATACCAGCAGGCAAATAACTTCCTTTTTCATAATTGGTTTGCTTCTGCCCTTGAAAATATGGGAGCCTTAAGGACTAAAACTAAGGACAGAAAGAGGTATGAATACCCAGGGAGCTAAGGGTAACATAGCAGCCTGATGTAAAAATTTAATGAGCTTTCTTTTGACACTGTCATTTGTTTTAGCAAATTTTTCTAGGGAGCAAGGCCAGGAGCCATATGTAAATGAGCTTTTCTTGAGATTGTGCTTGCCAGACAGCTGCAGGGAGTGTTAGGGTGATGAAATGATGCTGCACATAATGGGGTTAATGAAGATTACAAGTTACTTCCTTCGGGGAAGTGTACTCTGTTATTTTTTTCTTTTGTTTTAAGCAAGCTTATCCCGAAAGTCAGAAGTTTTAAGTGTTTAAAATGTTGTGAAGTCTAAGTGGAGTTTGAGGCAATGCACCACAAATTGCAGGTGGCTAATTAGCTGTTGTGAGCTCACCTGAGTGGTTGCACTTCTCTCTGTGTGCAGTTTTCACTTCAGAATCTTTCAATCCAGAAGAGCTATGGAGCCTCTCTCCAGGCCTGTGCACATCTTTGCACCAGTTAACTACAACACTTAGAAAAGACAATACCGAAAATTGCTGAGCTGATATTTAGACATGGAAAGAATTCTGCTAATACAATGATCTGAGTATTTAGATTAATAAACAGCTGTAGAAAAGAAAAGTAACCAACCCTCAAAATCTTCTGAGATGTTTATTTACTCAGGAAAGGAAGTAGGCAGATGTGAGGAAAGCCTGCTTTAGTCTAAAGGTAAGTTGTCAGAAGCTAGTACACGTCATGTACTTCCTATCAGAGAAGACTTAAAAAGCTGTTACCTCATGAAAATGCAATTTTCTAGATACTTCTCTGTCATACAGTAAAGTTAGATCCTGAGAAGAGCCAAAGGCAGAAATCTTCAGTGCTTTATAGAAGTTCTAAAGGAAAACCAGGAGGCAGTGGCATACGTGGTTTTGCCACACTGGGAGAATTGTGGCCTGGATTTTCAGTTCTCAAAGTCCTTGAGTCCAGATAATTTTTAATTTTATTTAATGTAGCAAGGAAGGGGAAGAACTGCTTGGTTATTTTGCAGAAAAATGTATCCCAGTCTGTTATTGTCAGGTCCAGTGCTCCACTGGCTTCAGAGATACACTATTAAAAAACCTGTTCCTGTTTTCCTTTTCAGTTGGATTAAATCACTTTGGTGTAAGCTTACCTTTATTCCTGCCTTTTCCTGTCTGATTCTCCTCTTGATAAATAAGCATATTTGAAGTCAATTATCAAGTGCTAATGTTGGTGACCTTGTCTGTTCCCAGTCAAAGAAGGAAGGTTAGACAACATTTGGAATAATTACTTTTCATTTAAGTTAACAAACTTGTTATATGTTTGATTTTATCTTTATTAGGCAAAAATTCCAGCAGATGCTCCAAAGAGGATGCTTCTCCTACCAATATCTTTGAGACTTTTGTTCACTTGGGGGTTTTATGCCTTATATATTGCAGTATTTGAAAAGACTGTACCCAAGCAGCAAGGTTGTTTTTAAAATGTTGGTTATAGATATTTTTGTGTGGAAAAGATTGTATTGAATTGCCCACTTAAAGCAAATCAAATAGGACTACATATGTTTGCCTATTGCAGCTTGTTCTAATGTTCTTAAATTATTTTCTAAGGCATTTCTTAAAAATCCCTTAGTGCTGTGCTCATGTACGTGGTTTTGGGAAGCAGATGACATAGGCTGTAGTATTTAACAAGCTGAAGCAGAGCCGGGATGAAGAGAGAAAATGTTTGTTTAGTTTTAAATGAGGCAGAGTCCATGAAATGCCTTAGCACAGTGGCAGGATAGACAAACATACATCCTATGTAGTCAGTGGCCTCAGAACAAGAGCAGCTAGCAGTGCCCAAATGAAACAAGAGAACGACCTTGACTCAACCTTTGTTGTTCAAGACAGAGAATACTTCTAATTATTCCTGACAATGACTAGCAAAATGGTTTACTTCTAAAACAAAGACATGTTCTGAGGCACTCAGTGCATAACCTCACAAGCTGTATCACAAAAGAGGGAGGGAAAACTTCAAGTACATCAACTCTGACTCCCAAACTGTTTACTGGAAGGGTACATTCCCCCTGGACAAAGGCCTGAACTGAAGTCTCAGATACAATTAGAAGAAGTAAGAGGTGAACAAGCAATTAACTTCAAGAACAAAGTAAGTTACTTCAGGAGTGCCAAGGTATCTTTTTTCCTAAAGTTGCCAACAAAGTGCTCATTCTCTTGCTCTGCCCCTCTGCTGAGGCCTTGCTGGTAGGAGAAATTAGTCCAGTCTGCTGTTTGTGCTGGGTTTGCTGTGGTCACTCAAGGCACTCACAGTGTAACCACAGGTTATAGCTTGAAAGTTTGGGGCAAAGGACTGACAGGAACCTCACAAAGTTCAGCCAAGGGACATGCAAAATCCTGCATATGGGGAGGACTAACTCCATTTATTGGACAGCCTGGGAGCTGATCAGCTGGGAAGCAGCTCTGCCAAAAACCACCTGGAACTGATGGTGGGTGAAAAATGGAACATGAATCAGCAATACACCCCTGCAGCAAAAAGGGATCAACAGCATCTTGGGGTGTATTTGGAAGAGCTGTCAGCAGGTCGAAGGGTGTGGTAATTTGGATGTCTAAGCAAGGTTTTATTCTTGAGGCTCCTTAGTTCCAATCTGTTTTGTATTACAGCATGTTTCATTTGCAAATCTGTGTTTTTCTGCTGCCTTGAGCGACATTTTCTCTGTTCTGCCCTCTCAGCCTGTTTTTCGTTTCATTTTTCTCTTATCTGCTTTTCTGTTCCATTTCATAATTTACCTTGTTCATCCTTATCATAGCTCAAATTTAGCTATTGGCAGCAGCAGTATTCTGACCCTTTCTTTCAACTGGCTTATCTAATGGGTTGTTATTGTTTCTGTTACAAAGGTTGAGTATTTCTACTAGAGTTCAGGTGATTTATTAAAAAAAAAAAAATCATAAAAGCAAGTTCCTTGAAGCACAGCAGGAATCAAGCTGGTTATAATGCCAAGCCTTTACTCAGGAAAAAAAGGTGCCTCTTTCTTGGATGCTAAAAGTGCTTGTTCAAGTTGCCTCTTTTTCTTCTTTGCTACTTCTTTGTTGCCTCTTCAGCAGAAAGGCACACTTCCACAAATGTGATCTGCTGAAACCCCGCTAGCTGTGGATGTATCTCTGGGTGGTAATCCAGAGCTGTGTTGCTAGTTTAGTGTTACTCTTCCTTTAGAAAAGTATATATATTATAATGCCTAGAAGTTGGAATAGTTTTAGGGAATAGTTTATGATGCATAAACATTTAGTCATTCTCCAATCCATGCTGGATAACTTTCTGTGAGTGTGAGGGAAAGAAGTTTTTAACTGGCACATACAACTATTTCAGAATGTCAGTTGACTGTTATTATGCCAGACTAGGCAGAAAAGATAAGAAATATAGTTTACTGGGACTGTTGCCTCTTCGTATATTTGTACGAAGATGATGTATTTTGTATTATGAAATGTAAAATTTAGTCCCAAGAAATCTTCTGCTTAATCAAATTGAAGTTTATTGATATCTTGTACTTTGACAGAACAAAATAATGTTTTATTATATGTACTTGTAATCCTTTGATTGAAAGAAACCTTTATTCCAAACTCCTACTTTTTATTGTCATGTGAAGATGATTTTGGTTAGAGTACATTATTACTTTGAGCTGTTGGCTTTTGTCTCTGTTGTTTTCCTATTGCATTGAAGACTGTTTTGTGATAAGGATTCTTGATGAATGCCAAGGTTCGAGAGGGGTGTTCAAATGCGGACCTAAGACTTTTTTGTGGACAGACAGAATAATAAATACAACTGTATTTTTATCTAATCTAGCTGCATTATTGAGATGAGTGAACTTGGAAAGGATTCTGTGCTAGTATTTATTTCTGTGGTGTAATGAACATGCATGATATTTCATCAGTACACTTTCTTACCTTTTTAATACTTTTATAGAAATCTACTCAGAGCAGCAGAGAATCTTACCTTATAGCATTGCCTCATCTTCCACAAGGGTTTAGTGTATTTAACGTTGCATTTGCCAAACAATATCACACAGAAACCTTTAATTACTGTGAGGAGCAGCTCTGTATTTTTTGATCACTTTGTTGTGCTTATGAAGCACTTCCACCTTTGTGTGGAAAAGATTAATTTTTTTTATACATGAGAAACTGAGGAATGTGGATGTGCTGCTGTGCACTGTATATATCATATAGAAAGCCTGGTGCAGACAAAATTTGAAACTTTAATCACAGCCTTGTGCCTTGGTGACTGTATTATAATTTCTCTGACTTTACTGTGGAGGAAATTTACTTAACTGCCTCTACTATTCCTGTCTTGCACTCTTTTTCTTGATATAATTCTTGACAGAGGTACATAGTTTAATGTAGTTCCCTTCACCAGTTTGTACTAGCATAGAATTGATGCCATCAGTAAATACAAAGTTTTCACGTAGATAATCTGTTTCTGCACTTTGCAAAAGGTGAGACAGGTAATTTGAAGATGAGTCAAGAGAATCAGGTGAGGTGTTGGAGATGCTATATGCCTCGTGGGGCTGCTTTCTGGTCCCATACATTGTGGCTGGCAAGAGTTGAATATCAATAAACTTTGCACTGAAAGGCAGTGCCTTGCCTTTCCTGTGGAATCAAAGGGACACTCTGTTTCTACCAGTTGATTCTAGAAACTAGAAAGATTTAGTGTTAATTATTGTGTCTTGTATAGAAATTTTCATTTTAGGCTGTATCCTTCCTTACCTAACGGTAAGGAGGAAATTTATAGATTCTTCTTCGATATATGAGGAAAAGATGATAAATATTACTATACATAGTTTAATTTAAAGTGAAATTATAATGCATATATTTAATTTTCTTTCTAATTCTCTTAACCATTCACCCCATGTTGACAAAAATCACTTCTCATTTAAATTACCATTTAAAAATGACAATATTCTCTAGAACACATCTAAGAAATGATCTTTCTTCACTTGAAATGCTCCAAAATTAACTTTTCATAAACTGTAAGTAGCACTCCAGAGACAGGTTCTTTAATGTACTGGTTATTGCTTTTCAATTACTCTTAATTGCCTAAATTAATAATGAATTTTTTTTTCCTTTGGTTCTTATAAGAGACAAATGAATTTGAATCACTCTCTAAAGAATTGAATCACTGGACATCTTCTGATTACTTTTTACATTCATGATGAAATTTAAAGAAGAAAAAAAACAAGAACAGCAAGGTCACCTTCAGAGTGTTTTCTGTTTGTGGGAAAATCAAAGGAAAATGACAAACTTCACTTAACTGTTCTTAGGAAAGAGTAGAGACTGCAGAAACAGAGGAACTTATGTCAGCTCTGAATGGCACAAGTGTCTGCAAAGGCAGTGTGGTAGCTTCTGTCTTGTTTAATGAAGAATACATTTTTATTCACCTTAAAATATTGGTGTAATAACACTGTTGTAAAAACAGAGGTCAATACAAAAAGATTTTTGACCTGATCTGAAAACAGAGGAAAGGGTAAACCTGTTTTGTGAGACCTATTTATATCTTTTAGGAATGTTAAAGTAAAGCAAATGTAAAATCTTCCCTTGCTTATTTTTTTTTCCCTAGCTGTAAACTTTATCCATTAATATGAAAATCTGCATTATGGGATGTACATGGGTTTTCTGTACTCCATCTGGCAGCTCAGAAGAGAGACAGAAAATTAGGCAGGAACTTTATTAATCACTTGGGAATCAGCTGAGTATGTAATTAGCCCAGAACAGCTTTTTAAAATGGTGCCTATAAAGTATGGTAAATCAATTCCAGCTCAATAAATCAGGCTTGTTTGCAAACTTCCAATAGTAGCACATTCGGAATGCTGATACACCAGCAATTTGATAAAAAGCTCTTTTCTGCTGGCTATCAGTGACTTGGGACCTTAGTGGCAGCACTCAAATTAAAAAGGGAAGTGTGGACAATGAAAAGATGGAGAAACTGCAGTTTGGGCAGGCTCAAGTGCTGCTGTGAGGGAAGGGGGCATTCAGGGTCGTGCTTGTCACTTGGGCTCTCATGGTACAGGGATGTGCCTTTTCAGACAGTGCCTGCTAAGGACAGAAAAATCTGCAAGTATCTCCTGTCCTGTTTTAATTACGGCTACAGGAGTAATGGCAGTGAAACAAATGGAGCAGGTGGAAGCCAAGTAAAGAACTACAGTCATTTCATGGTATGGTTTAAGAGTTTTCCCCTCCACTGTATTATAGCTGCTCCTTTAATATTAATGGTAAATACTGTTCTTAAAGAAACCAGATGTGCCTTTAATTGTTAATTCAAGGGAAGTTAACTAAGGCAAGGAGACTGAGTAGAATTTGGTGGCCTGTTTCAGTTGTTAAAATTTCCTGTGTAAAGAAGCTTAAAACGGGTCTAAGTTGTTTTTTTTTGTTTGTTTGTTTGGTTTTAAAATATAAATGTATAGTATACTATGAAAGTGATGGTTTCAGTCTGAATTTATTGTTTTGAGGGGAATTCAGCTTCATTTTGTGGGGGCTTTTCCCTGGAAGAATGCATGATTTGACATTTTAATGTTAATGTTCTTCTCATAATACCTTTGTTTTTCTTTTAAAGCCTGGCTGGCAGTTTCAGCAATCCCAATGCAGTGTATTTTCATGAGACAGGGATGCAGTGGTTTGGTCTGCAGACTTAGAATTTCCTGTTAGGAGCCATTTACCAGCCCTACTTTCAATGGATCCATGGCAGGAATACTACATGGAATTATGGCAAACAGTTGCTGTGGAAGTGTTCAAGGTAATCCAGCTTTGCAGCTAAGAGAAGCCTGCATTTTGCAAAGACTTAGTGAGTTTATTAATCAACAAAAGTAGTATTACAAGATTTTTGTGTAGAAAGTAGAGAGTTGCCTTTTAATTGCTTAAATTTTAACCTGATGGATTTCAGGCTATCTTGAAATGCCTGCACAACTGGAGGTGAAAATTCTCTGCTAGCATGGCAGAGTATTTATCACAGTCACCCTAAACTTCCTCTCTTAGTGTTTGGGATTTCTACAAGTAGAAGAGAAATCTTATTCTTAAAGATGATACAAATATTTGGATATGGTCTTCAGTGGGCTTTCAGTGCTGTACATGATTTCTCATGCTTTTCATCTACATGTATGTACTGGGCTCCTTCTATGCAAGCTGTGAGATGATGGAAAAGTTTTGTTATACATAGAAGGAAACTCTTAGGGAATAGCTGAAATTTTTCTGTCGCGGTCATATAAAACTGAGGAGATTGACAAGTATTGCATATTGCAGTACCTGGCATAGCATGGTGGGTCAGAGGCAATTTCAGTTCTCATCTTCCTATTATTTGGACTCATTGGGCCACAGTTCAAATGGCTGTCTGTGGATGGAGAGTGGAGAGCCCAAAGTGGCACTTCTTCTCTGATCATTACCAAATCTGAATTCATTTCTCTGAATTCATGAGGAGAGACATTTCCCAGAGCAAGATTTTTTGATCTGCTTTAGAAGATTAACCTCACTTTCAATAGAAATATTAATCTGTTATCTTAAGGAAACATGCTGCCACAGCTGGGACTCTTTGTAATGCTTCCTTTTGCTTAATTGCTTGATGCTGCTTTCATAATTAAGACCTGCCACCTTATTGCATATTGATGGTGGGGATAGACCCTGAAAAAGGCTTACAGTTCCCTGCAGTTCTGAATCACAGAATGGTTTGGGTTGGAAGGGACCTTAAAGCTCATCCAGTCCCATCCCTGCCATGGGCAGGGGCACCTTCCACTGTCCCAGGGTGCTCCCAGCCCTGTCCAGCCTGGCCTTGGGCACTGCCAGGGCTGGGGCAGCCACAGCTGCTCTGGGCACCTGTGCCAGGGCCTCCCCACCCTGACAGGGAAGAGTTTCTTCCTGAAATCTGTATCTCCCATCTTTCAGTTTAAGACCATTACCCCCTGTCCCATCAGTGAGTACTCAAAGGAAGGTGTTAATCTTCTGCTGTTATTGCAAAAGCAACAG
Organism: Nicator chloris; assembly: GCA_013400495.1. Taxonomy (NCBI): domain Eukaryota; kingdom Metazoa; phylum Chordata; class Aves; order Passeriformes; family Pycnonotidae; genus Nicator; species Nicator chloris. The sequence continues at coordinate 239,067 of WAAE01008528.1, forward strand.
AGAGAAGTGGAAAACTGCTTGGTACAGAGTGCTGGAGTTTGACTCTTAATATACATGCGTAGTTTTATACTCTTCAGGAGGCAGCAGATAGTTCAGAGAGCTTCATTTCTTTTCATGGTGTTTGGCAATCTTTTATAGAAAGACATCAGATCACCAGCATCTCTTCATATAAAAGTTAAGTTGTGCAACAATTTCACTGGGAACATTTGGGTCCAAAAGATATTCACAGTCTTAAGAACGCATTAAAGACACCTTCAGATATTGTGGTCTTGTACTTCTGGGTTAACTTTTTAGTTCCCTGAATGTCTGTCAGAAAAATAACACCTTCTGAAATGATTAAGGGGATCTCAGGGAGAAAAAAGTGTTTGAAGATCTCCAAAGGCTGTCCTCTGTACTCCTGTAGACTGTACAAACATACTAAAGCTGACAGTAATTGTTTCTGCACTTTCTGTGCATCTCACTTACATAAATGATAATTTACCAGGAGCTCTGGGGTTGACTTGAGTCAGTAACAGTTTGGGATCAAGACCTGAACTGGAACATAGTACATCTTTTCCTTTTTTAAAAAATAGGTATGTTAGAAGGGATTTTTTAAAAAAAATTACATTTAAAAACCAACAGCATACAGGCAGCATCAACAAAGCCTCTACTTGGGGATTTTTTCTTTTTAAATAACTTGCTTTCTTCAAAATTACACTAATTGACATATCCATTGATTTTAAGAGTCTTTTCAGCATTCTGCAATGTTGCAGAGATCCTAAAATGATGCTGAAAAGATTCATCCAGGAAGATGATTTTCTGCAGCTCTGTTGGAGAGAGCTGATTCCCCACATACACATTTTTCCCATTTTGCTGCAATTGCTCCGGACCGTGTGAACTTGTGGCATAGCTGGGAAGGACAGTACAGGTGAACATGAAGAAACCCTTCTGGCATGGCATCTGTGACACACAGTCCTTTGCTCATCTCTGCAGCTCTGAGGAATTGAGCAAGCAGCTGATCTGCCCCAAGGTTTCACGTATAAGTTAGTAGATCAAAACTGGAAAGGTTTTAAGTAGGACAGTAATTTTCAGATGAATGTGTGGGATGTTTACATATCGCCAGTTTTCTTTTTTTTTTCCCTTATGACATTGTCTGTCCTGTGATGTATGTTTGGTGTTGAGTGCACTGTTATAAACTTAGGGAAATTAAGTGCTTTTGTTATCTTGTAAGATGCAAAAGCAAAACACTCGGTATTAGAAGGAAACATTGGACTTGCTGCAACAGGACCCTTCCAGGTCTGTTGAGCACATTGCAGGGTTTAGCAAATGGGATGTGTAGAACAGCTGCTGCTTGTGGAAACCAGACAATAATCACAAGCCATTTTGTGGTTCATTACCAGTTAGACACCAGTTTTGAAGGGATGTGTGCAATATACAATATTCTCTCAGAAGCCTAGCAAACAAAAAAAAAAAGGAAATCTGATTAAAACAGTATCAGAGGAAGCCCTGGGATGTTCTGTTGTAATCTGAAATCTTGTTAGACTATAGCAAGTTGAAGGCAGGGCAAATTTTATGCTTCAGCAACTTGTAAGGGTCTCTCTAACATTTTCAACCATAAATAATTAGGTCATGATGATGATACTTCAGCTTCTCTTGCAGCACGGTATTTTGAAGCAGAACAATCTGTTGGATGCAGATAAGCATTTACTGAAAGTCATTATAAGGTAATAGGAAATTGTTCAGAGACCTCCACTAAAGCTGAAGTTGAATAACCCCAGGAGCAAAACCTACATACTAACGGTCCAATTACACTCACAACTTAATTATTATTTAATAATTTATAACTGAAAAGATTATATGATGGTGTGTTTCACTGCTGCCTTACAGATCTGAAGCCAACTGTGTATAAATTGGGGAGTATGTTGTTTTTCCAAACAGGCATGGCAAGTGGCATTATCTTCTGCTCAGTTTGGAAGCGTGTTTGCTTGGGTTATTTAGGTTTATTCAAGTTAGTGACAAATGCAATAAATGTTACTGATATTTTTATTTCTGCTGGCACAAGACAAGAAATTGCCTTGCTTCCTTGAAACGTTGATAAGGTTATTTGTGTAGGCTGTTTGCTAGTTAAACACCACTGTTGGGTTTTTTTCCTGTTTTAAAATTGAAGTGATTGTGGTCACAGAGCAAATGGACTTACCCACTGGAATGCAGTGACTGATACAAAAGGAATCAGAAAACTTTTTTAGTAAAAAGTAGGCGATATAAAGATAAAAAGCTTCATCTGTTGCTTAGGAGAAAATGATGCCCTTTGAAAGGTGGGGAGACAGGAAAAGAAGTTAATACTAGGAATAAAAATATATTGAAAAGGTATCTAAATGAGATCTGGGAAAATATTCAGAGAAACAAATTTGAAGCAAAAAAGCATTATTATATCTGTGTGCATAATGTAAAATGGTAGAAATAGTTGCCAGAGCTTACGGTTCAAATTTTAAAAAATCCTATATTAAAAAATACAGAAGAAAAGCATTAGAGAAATGTCTGTGTTTCCCCTCATGTTGAATTATGGGTGACTTAAAAGAAATATTTGTAAAATAGAAAAACTACCAAGTTGAAGACAAGTATTTCTAGTATTCAATTTAAAAGTTATGTTTGTTGTTATTATACATTCTTCTCCAGCCTGTCTAAAGCCAGTAGAAAATGGTGAACACTTATAGGATGCTTTGGATAATCCAAACAACATTGAGGAATTAAGTTGGTGCTGAAACAGGTCAAGTGATGCTTTAAAAAATGTTAACAACTAATGATTTGTTTATGAGCATTTAATTAATGTAGGCTGAATACTAAGGTTTTCTTTATTGCTGTGTTAGACAATTACCTGGTAAAATTTTACTTTAAGATTAATGTTATTTTTAAGATGATATATTTACAGGCACTATTACAAACGATGAAGGCAGCTGAGATAGAATTTTTAGAATTAATTTGGATTGATTAATCATAATTTCTTTTCCTCCCCATAATTTTTCTTATTCAAAACCCAAGGATGCCTTTTAATGACCATTTTTGTTCAACCCACCAATGTATAAACACAAAAGAGAACATAATAATACTCAATATTACTCCATTAACCTTCTAGAGCTGGTGTTCACTAGGGCCAAGATTATATTAGCAAACAAAGCTCCTTACAGACTAATGATGTTTTGTGTAATACTCCCTCTAACATATCCTTAATTTATGGCATTAATCATCAATGACAAAAAATTTAACCTTTTATGGCCTCCCTAAAATTAATGAAAATTAAGCTTCACAGCATGTTAAATCACGTAGATTACTGCCATTGGTGGCCAGTCTGCCAAACAAATGACCGTGACTGTTCCTTTTGTGAGGTAAGGTCTGTCAAAATTAGGGAAGTAATATTTTTTTTTTGCTTTAATCTATGGGGAATTCTTCAAATGGAATTCTCCACGGGAACTCAATGCTGGGATTTTCAATCCCAATCTGAAATAAAACCTTGTTCGTTGTTTTTTGTTCTCCAAAGAGATGCTGTTAAATAGCATGTTCTCAAAACTGAGTTACTTAATTTACTTATGTGACTTTAAAGGACAAAATGAAATGGATTTTTTGATTTTTCTATATCTATTTCATTTTCATGTCCTACTAGATTTATTAGCAGGCTCTCTGGAAGTGATTATAATTATCCCAATGTCCCAAGTGTTTTGTTGTGGTTTCTGAAATGCTGTTATTAAGTACCTCGCAAAAAATGTTCACTCCTTTTACATAAAAGTGGCTTAATCCTTCACTGGGTGGGAAATTTCAGGCACTCTTTGACTTTTTACAATAATAAAAATTGAGAGAAGTATATGTGTAGAGAGTGGTGGAGATAGCAAGGGTCCTCAAACTACAGCCTGCCAGTGTTTACAGAACCCCCCTGCCCTGCCAGGGGTTGGGGGGGAAACCAAGCAGCCTCAGGTGACTTCTGCCACTTAATACACGACAGCCTCTGCAGCCCCCAAGGACCCGCCGGGACTGGGCTGGAACCAGTGCCTCGTCCTCGACCTGCCCTGCCCAGGGGCACCTCTCGGCTGCAAACCGCGCTGCCTCGTCCTCCTCCTCGTCCTCACCACAGACAGCTTCAGGAATTTCTGTCGGAGCTAAATGTTGCCTATGAAGATGTTCTTTACCACACAGAAGTCCGTTGGCTGAGTCAAGGGAGCTTTGGAACGATTTTATGACTTACTTCCACAGGTTTATGATTTTATGCTTTCTAAAAACGAAGAAGTAGCAGAGCATGCAGAGTGGAAATAGCACCTTGTGTTTCTGACAGATGTAACAGAGCTACTCAACAATTTCAATGTCCAACTTCAAGGAAAGGGGAAGCTCATCTGTGATATGTATTCACATGTGAAAGCATTTCAAGTCAAATTAGACCTGCTCATTAACCAAGTAAAGGAGGAAAACTTCTGCCATCTCCCCACAACTCAAAACCTGTCTGCAGAAAAACCAGCAGTGGCATTCCCAAACAAAACATGTATGGATGTACTAGAATGTTGCAAAAGGAGTTTCAAATTAGATTTAAAGAGCTTTGTCTCCATGAACAGGACATACAGCTTTTCCGGAACCCATTTTCTGTTGACACTGAAACTGTTGATCCAATTCACCAAATGGAATTGGCCGAACTACAGACTTGTGCATCGCTGAAAGATGCATTCAAATCAAGCAGCCTTACTAATTTCTATGCATCTCTCCCCTCAGAGACATATCATCATCTCAGGAACCATGCACTCAAAATTGCAACCATCTTTGGCAGCACCTATGTCTGTGAGCAGACTTTTTCCCGAATGAAACATCTGAAATCTCCAATCAGATCCAGACTAACTGATGAATACCTGCATCACTTGCTACGACTGGCAGTGACAAATATGGAACCTAACATGGACCATCTCATTAGCCAAAAGCAGGCCCATAGTTCACACTGAAATATTGTTTTTGTTTATTACAATTGGTCTTCATTTTAAATATTGCATTCTTTTTCCTGTTTTTTGTGCACTACTACAAATAAAATATGTGCAGTGTGCATAGGAATGTGTTCATTTTTTTCCAAACTATAGTCAGCCCCTGACAGTGTCTGAGGGACAGTGAACTGGCCCCCTGTTTAAAACGTTTGAGGACCCCTGCTCCATACACTAGAAATAAACTCATAAAAATATGAGTTTTCCCAGAGTGGCAAAGTTTTTAAAAAGGCAGACGGGATGGAAAAACTGTTGGTGACGCTTTTGAGCAGCAACAAATGATGTGTTTGAAACTGCACAGATTTCAATTTTACTTTGTTCTGCAATTAAAATACTTTATTTCTGTGCTCTCTGGAGAGCAGAATGTCACAAATTCATTGTTCATTCTGATTGAAGGGTCAATTCTTTTTACATGTCTCTGACTTTTATTTATATTCATTTACTTACTTTTCCACAGGTTCTTTTTCAGTGTCCTTGGCAGGCCCTGCACACTGCATGTCTGACTGAAAAGGAGTGGCCTCCCAATCCTTGCTACCTCATTATTTGTGAAGCAGCCACTTTTGCTTCTTCATTCTTCTTAAAATACAAACGTGGGCCAGGATAAAGCATGAGTCTGGAGATACAGAACTGAGTGCTGTGTTAGGTAGTAGCCTAACTAAAAATAATTGGCTTGCAGGAGGAAATCCTGCTTCCCTGCTGCTCTGTGAGACTTCCTGTGATGTCTCACTGTCCCCTAACTTGAAATGAGATATTGCAGTAGGACTCACAATCCAATCTGTGTGCACAGGGCAGGATTGGCACTGCCTGGGTCATATTCAAGTGCCTTTGTGCTAGAAATTTTACAAATTATGAAATGCTTAACTTGAAAATTACTTAGTTGATGCTCCCTGCTTCAGCCACTGTTTGTGGGTATTGTGCAGTCCTGAGCAGCATGTGGACACAGGCTCTGTCCTGAAAGATGAACAAATGATGAGCAAGTCTGCTGTTCTGCAAATAAAAATGAAATAGGTGAATATGGGGCTTGGAAATAATATTGCCTCACTTTGAAATCTCTACATAGGTTTAGCTTAGGCTGGTAACAGGTGTGGAGCTCTAATGAGAGTACTTATTAGAATGTTATTTTCTGAAAAAAACCCCCTCCGTATTATGTGTACTCCTGTAGTTGGGTATTTAGCCCTTGCTGTAATTGTAATTCCAGTATGTGCCCCTTTTTGGAGTTGCTATCTAAACTTCTGAGGGATCCTGAGGAAGAAAAGTGTCTTGGTAGCTAACCCTGGTTGTATTTCTTGGTGCGTGACTCTGTTAGGATAACCTTGTAATGGCTGAACAACTTTCCTTAGGTCTGCAACTGAAATTTAGTCTCTTTTTGAAGTTCATTTCTGTGCTGCCACCACTATTAAACCTTTATACACTAACATTGTGTGTAGGTTCAGTGGGAAAGGCTTGAAGGAAACTTTTAGTGCTCAATGTGGCTGCTGTGAGTGGACACATGGAAAGTCATTGAGCCTCTTGAAACAAGCAGAACTATTCTATGCAGAAAAGTACTACAGAATCCAGCACTTGAAAAATGGCATGCTGTGCTTAGTTGATTCTTCCATCCCCACCCTGCCCCCCATCAAATGCTGATTTACCTATCTTTGCTCGATTCAGCATTGCCATTGAATTTGCCCCATTCATCTTGCTTGCAAATGTGCTGGGGGTCTGATGAACTTGTTCATGGCGCCTCAGGATTAATGCCTGGGGCCCTTGTCATTGAATCCTTTGTAATAAAACAGTGCCAGGAAAACAAACTATGGGAACTTCTTTTCCATAATACATTTATGATCAGTGGCAATGTTCTGTTTCTCACTGTAGTTGAGTTGGTCAAATAACTGCATGTAAAGGCCATTCCCACCAAATGCTGAATGTATGAAGTACGTTCTTCTTTGGCAGAAGCAAGGTCACCTGCTCCATGTGTTTGCTTTCATTGTTAATAATGTGCACCTTTTTTCTGAACTTTAAGCTAAATTAACATAATCATGTGTGACAGGTGGTTTTCTGAGTGATAGGGAAGTGTTTAGGGAGTAGATTTTTAATAAAACGAAGCCTCATATACAGGTTGAAAATTGCAGCCTGGTAAGTAGGTTTATGCTGGTGAGGAGAGCTCACAAAACAAGTCAGCTGAGGGAACAAATTAATAATTAAGGCATTGAGATGTGAGAATATATTAAGAAATAGTTTAGGGCCCTGGAGGAAATGGGAACAGCTATTTTGGGTTTGTCTTGTTTTTCTAAAGGGAGAATAATTCACAAGTGGAGGTCGGCTGTTACTAGAGGAAATGCACAACAAACCTGGTTGGCTTTTTAATTTTTCAGTATCAGTCCTTAAGGACACAGGATGGAATTTTCAAGTGTCTATAATACACCTGTTATTGAAATTTTTTGGGGTTTGTCACTGAAAGTATCTGAAAAACCATCTTATTCCAGAAAGTGTCAGCAAGCAGTGGTGTTAGATCCAGCATCTGAAGTAATCTCATTGAAAACAAAAAGAAATACCCAGTTTTTTCCAAACTCTGGTGGTCCATATGATTAAATACGAGATGGAAGTAATCACACCATGCTTCATCTTAAATAGCTTCACTGATGGTGTCATAAGTTGCCAGTGTATTCTGCCAACTTTTATCCTGCTGGGAAGAACAATATGTTTCCTGATTCTCACATTTGCTTCAGCTCCCAATAATAGGCTAGAAAGTCTCATGGGGTTTTTTTGTTCATCTCCCACAAACTTCTCTAAGGAGAAGAACAATTGCTCTATGTTTTTTCATCAGAAATCAATTCATATTTTTAGTATTAATCAACAATTTACCATTTAGGGGATGAGAAAAAAATATTTGCCAGCTGTTCTATGTGCTGATGGATGTGCTTTGTCAATGTCTGGCTGAAAGAAGGACTGTGTTCCATGGGCATTGAGATTTTTGCTGGACTGTGTGTAAATGAGCATGACAGCTTTCACAAATGCAGCAAAGAAATACGGCAGCATATTTGAGAAAAATGTCCTAGTTAGATACAGCAGTTACACAGAGAGGCTGGTGCTTTTCATTTGACAATCTGGAGGGCACTTCATAATTCATGAAGAAAAAGGTTTCACACGTGGTTAGAGTAGCTCAGATATGAAGAGGAAATTGCAGGTTTATTTGAAGTATCCCAATACTTTAGATGCTGGCCATTTCTTTTCTGAGAGGAGGTTTACAGTGATAATTTATTTTTATTTTTGATTCACAGTCCTGTAGTACATCCTAGAATGGGTTGTGGCCGAAAATTTCAGTTATCTGCTGGCTCTGGTTTAGCTGTGGGAATGAGATATAGATTTCATCATCTAATACAAGTTTGGCTGTGTAAATATATATTTGTGTATATTTATATATGATTATATATTTCAGTGGTAGTTCTAAGGCTTGCAACATCAATGGTATGTCTTGTAGTCATGCAATGATGACAGCACATTTTGTTTTTATAGTATAGGCTGATCTTTTATTTATGTTTTATGCACAATAATGTAGCCAACATAATTAGACAGTAATTTGTGACTTCCAATGTAAACATTTTAGGAGCTATGTAGTCAGAAGTGATTGCCAATTAGAGAGCTGTTAGCTAAACATATATAATTGGGAACAGACTGACAGGCTATTGCAAACAGCAGGCTATTTATAACTCCATGCTGTTCTTAAATTATATTTTGTTTAATGGACTTTGGACAGTGCATAAAAGGAGGGTTTTGTGACTTGATCTGCACTTTAATTTCTTTAAATAAAATGAAACCTTGCAAATGTGAATGCCACACAGGCTAGCTGTGATAATTAAAAGCTATTATTAACTAGATGACTTTCTGGCTGAGCCATTTTCTAATTTCTTTAGAGTGTAGACTCCCTGAAGAGAGTTATAAATTGAAGTATTACTTAATTATGCTTTTAACAATAAAGGGCACTTTAATCAGCAACCTCTCAAAAACCCTTCTCCTGTAGTCATTTATTCAAACAATGAAAAAGTCAAGAGACACTTTATAATATAAAGTCTTCTAAAAATACAATGTACCTATTCACAGGCCCTAATTTATGTTCTATCGGTTCCTATCGATGCCTACCCTCCAGCATCAAAAGAAAAGTATTATTTTAACTGCTTTTGGCTAGCAGGAATGATTTTTCTACAATTATTTTTGTCCTTTTAAAGAAAAACTCAGAAGATGTCTGGGCATTGTGGTCATGCTCATGGCACCACTAAAGGATGTGTTATGTTTCAGAAGCAGGGAAACCTAAATATACCCTGGAGACAATTTAAACACTGAATTGGAGGTTTTTACCTTGAATTTTGAGGGAGAAGTCTGCTAGTTTCTCTTTAGGACAGTTGTCTTTAGAAGCTGGGAGAAGGACTTAGGGTGCTGGTGTGTGTTGGGATTTCACAGCCCACGTGCAGGCTGAGCTCAGGCACAGCAGGGGTACTGAGGATGAGGTAGCCTGTAACGGTAAAAGCTGGAAGGAGTTGTCCACGTAGAGAGGAAATCCACTTCTACAGGGAAGAGTACTTTGTAAGACCCAAGGGAAGAGAGAATTCCTGTTCCACAGCCACCAAGGCAGTGCTGCTGCAGGAGTGAACTGAAACTAATATTGACAGAACGCTTCAGACCAAATGAGATCAAGAGAAAAGGATATTATCTTTAGTTTTCACATTTTTCACTTCAAATAAATGTGCTCTGCAGACATGGAAAATAAAATTCATATAAAATGAAGACCTAATGATGAAACAGTAGCTTTCATTCAATTAAAATTGCTTTTTATTTGAGTTAGTTTCTTTCAAAAGTTAAATCATGGTCAACTCTTTTTTTCTTATATCTATCATAATTATTGGTCCCATTATGTGTGAAGTACAGCTGTGTTGGTGTGCACAGGAGGAAATGAACCATCCTGATGTAGCACCAAGGGCAGGAGGAGCAGCTGGAAAGCACAGTGCTGTCGGATGTCTCCCACCTTGGTGTGGTGTGATCACAACGTTGGAATGGTTGTGCACGTCCAGTGTGAAGCGCATGACACAGTTCTTGTGGCAATGTCACCTCTGCCAGCAGCTGCCAAGGCTATTTGTGTGTACTGTGGAACTGTAGTGTGTACTGTGGAACTGTAGTAGAGCAGCATTCCTTTAACTTTGGCTTTTCTGGTAGAAGAGAGCTAGTTCCAGCAAAATGTAAACCCCAGAGAGATTGGTTTGCATTTGTGTGTGGTTTGGCTAAAACTGAAGGCTGAATCTACCAAAGAAATTTTATATTTTAAAGATTCTAAAACTAAAGATGAAATTCTATCACACACTCAGAGAAAATGCATAAACCAGATGCAAAGCCTTGTTCAGTCCCTGCTAAAGCTGTGGGGAAGTTGATCAAACTGCAGGAAGGCATGAGGGACCTCACAAACCACAGCAGCAGTGCAGAATGAGGTCACATTTAAAGGCCCCTGTTTATTGTCTGACAGAAGCTGCAGGGAGCATAAAAATGCTGTGTTGAGGTCAATCAAGTGGTGCCTTGGGAGGTGCCATGAGACTGGTTTGGTACTTCTGGGTCCTGCAACACTGTGAGGTCTCACCATGGTAACTGTGCAGGATAAAAAAGTTACAGGTGGTGTACAAAGATATTCCCTTAATCAGAAAGATTCTTTTAATTCGTGATTCAATGAAAAAAAATGAGTGGTAAATTTGAGGCTGCTTTTATCAAGCTGCATAGTGTGCATAGCTGCATAGTGGTGTTAATTTTCAATCTATGGTGCATAAATTGGAAATGGGAAAAGGCTGAGATTTCATAACATTTTATTGAAAATATTCTCTCGCATTTGTTAAGTCAGTTTCTGTCTTTTGGATATCTAAAGTGGTTTTGACCATAACTATAGCTTTCCTCACTGAAGTTACACAGATTTCTGAAAGTAATATTTGAGTACAAAATGCTCTAATATTGAATAAGTGGCTTCCAACTTCAAATCTAGGAAAAGAAAATAAGGGGGAAAGTTGACTCTCTTTCTTGTCTCTTTTGACAATTTTTCTCTTTGATGGTCTCAATTCTCATTAAAGGCCGGTGGATTATTTGAGGTTTGCTTGTTTCTGTGACTTATCCAAAGGTTTGGTGATTCATTTGAAGGTATCTTGTTTTTTCTAATGATTAAAACCCACCTTGGACATGATCGTTTCTAATTTGCCTTTTCTAATTAAGGAAGTTTTAATGTGCTAACAACAAACACTGTGGCTAAATCATCAACAGAATTGTTTTTTAAAGGCAATTTCCATTTCTTAGACTGTGTTAGTGTTCTGACATTTCTGTGCTACATTGCATTACATTTCTGTAAACCTTATTAACTTTTTCACAAGCAATTAATTATGAAAGCAGTGGGAGTAATAACACTTGATTTTCCATTCATGGTTGGACTCTTATCTAAAAAGGCAAATCAGCAAATGCTGATTAAAGTTTTTCCTATGGTTGGGATGTTCATAATGCTCTCTCTGGTGTATAATGAGAGCTGGGTTCATATTGCAGCCTTTAATAAAACTCCTAAGAATGGAACTCCATGGACTCAGCTGTCAGCAGCACAGGTGAGCAGATGGGCACGATGAAGAAATGCCCTCAGAATTTCTGATGTGTGGTTTTCCTGGGTCTCAGGCTAAAGACACATCAAGGGACAGGCAGAAGGTAACAAGCAGGAATTGCACTGAGCAGTTTTCTGCTGTGTGAAATGCTGACGTTCCTATTCTAAATGAGGATGCACACAGTTTTCAAATGATACTTGTCTCAAGTTCCTGAGAGAGGAATGTTCTGGGGTCACTGGATATGGCTACTAAAGGGAGAAATTTTCCACAGAACCTCCCTCAAAACCTCAGTTTCAGTAGCTTGAATTTGTGATGGGAAAATAATCTGCAGTCTTTAAAAGTGGATCCAAATGGGGCCACTTGAACTAGGAAGGCACTTCTTGTGGTAAGATAGATACAGATAGTGCTGAGGGCAGTCTTGGTTTTGCTATGTTGCAGCTGTGTTAATTATCCAAGAGTGGGAACAGCCTTGCCCTCCCAGCTATGGGTGTGATGAAGTGAGTTAGCTGGGAGGGGGCTCCGTTCAGCTGCAGCTCAGTTGAGTTGCAGTTCAGTCGCAGTCAGAGTTGCAGTTTCACTCCTGTTGCAGTTGGAGCCTGCTGCTGTGCAGTGAAGAACCAGGGACAGGAGGTCGTGCAAGGGACAGATAAGGTAGGACTTTGTACCAGGGACAGACAGGGATAGGTGGCTGGGACAGGGATAGGAAGGAGCTGGCTGGAACAGCAGAAAGAGAGAAGAGCTGGGACTTTGAGTTGACAGATGAGTTGCTGGCATCAATGGACAGACCCTGAGAGCTGTGTGGAGCTGCCTGTGGGAGGCAATACAGAGACTCTTGAATGACAAGGTGCTGGTATGTAAAGCCTTGTGATAAGTTTGAGAGACCTTTAGATGATGATGTTTTTGAAGAAGCACTCTGAGTGTTGTGGCCATCTCGACTTTGACACAGTGACTTGACTGTCTCGACTATCTTAAATGGTGCAACCATGACTTGTGGCCATCCGAGTGATGATTGCATTGTTAGAAAAGAAATACAAAAATCACAAATCCAATTCTGCATCCACATAAGGATATGATAAATGAAGGGCTGTGGTTAGCAATGAAAGAGGGGCTTTGCTACGTGGGTCTGGAGTGAGTTGCAACATCTGTTCTCTCTTCAGATACTTTTTTTGATTCATCCGTCTTCGTTCTTGAATTTTGATACATGATTTATCTTCATCTCTGCATTAACATTCCCCTCTTCACCCATTAAACATAATTTTGTGAATGCATTTTTGGACTTCTACCTGAGATGGCCTATTAAGGATTGTAATTAGTCATGAGTTCATTAATAAGTCTGAACAAGCCAATGCATCTGTGAAACAGTGATTAGTTCTAGAAATGCTGCTATTAGAAACAAAATATATGAATTGTACAGGTTTGTTGTTGTTGTTCTATGTGCTTTTTTCTATTATTGGAAAAGTTTTTAGTTTATTTTCATTTGCAGCCTGCTTATTATTTTGAGCCTGTTCCAGGTGGGCTCAGGAGAATTTCTCTCAAGTATCTTTGTTGCTTGCTTATTATTGCATTTGTATGTGCTAGAAGAGCATGCTGAAGTGACCAACTGGTACCAAAAACTTAGCTGATGACAGGTATTTTAGAAATTCAGATCACTTTCCTTATTCTGAAATTTTTTAAAAATAGAACTTAGGTATTTTAGCGAACAGAAATGGCTCAATTAATATCAGTCCTGTTTCATATAACTATTTTCAGCTCTTGGGAAATGTTAAGTGTTTGCAGGTGCTTTGAAAGAGATTTTGTCAAACATTGCAAACATTATGTGGAAATATATATTCTGGTAAACACGAATTTGCCTCAAGACATTTCTAATACCTGGGTGCTATTTGATCAAATTTATCCAGGAATCATTTTTTATTCAAGAAGGTTCCCTCTCTGCTTCCAATGGGTTAATGTACAATAAGATTTTGTAGATTTGGCTTAAGAACCATCAGAAATACGCAAAAACATTCTAGGATAAATACAATTTTATTTTCCTCAAGCATTATGAAATCAAAGGCTCAGCTAAGGAGTTTCTTGAATTATTAAGGGACTCACACTTATAATTAAGGAATCTCTGTGTGTAGTCTGATGCCAGAAGAGCTTGATATTGATAGACCTTAAATCAGATCTATACTTTATAATACTTCATGGAAGTAGGAGAAGCTCATAGTCTGGAGAGAGATTAGTATTTTATTTGGGAGGATAATGGGATTGATTCCTGTCCAGGGCAGATAAATGTTTAGAAAGGCAGAAGTCAGAGACTCAGTGCAGCTCTTAGAGCACAGAATGTCAACAGGTGCCCCCAAAAATCTACCCAGTAAACTCTCTCACCCTGGAAATCTCCAGATGTTTGGCTAGCCCAGTATTCAAGAGCTGGGGTTTTGTACTCTTACTGTTATGATTACTTTCCAACTGCTACTGAGATTTGTGTTTATTACTGAATTTATGCTAAATAGTGATTTGAGGGGGTTGCATGTGAGTCTTCGACCAGAATACTGGAGCTGGGAATAGGAAAGGGGGTGTGGGGGAGTGGCTTCTGAAATAAAATCAAAAGACAGTTGAATTAAACAGGCAATTACTCAAAATGAGGTGATACTCAATATAATTTTTACATGGAGAACTTAAGTATGTTCATTTGACATTTTTAAAACAGCATAAGAAGTTGCTGAGGAGTTTTTGACAAATGTGCATAGAGGAGGTACTGTTCAGTCAGGGATGCAAGGAAATTTTGGAGCAATGATTAACTTAAAATGTGGTGTTAGAACTTATCATTGTTTTGTTCTCTCTAATACAAAGCATGCTATAGGGATGTTGCAAAATGACTGTATTTCCTAAAATTTTAGTAATTAAGGCTAGAAGGGGAGTATTTTGTGGTTTTTCAAAGGAAAACTGGCTTTTTAATTAAGTAAAAATAAAAAGATAAAAGGATCAGAGGTGAAACTGGGCAATGAAAGGCACTTAAAACTACGTTCTTTTTTTGCCTCCTCTGCTCCTCATAGACTTTTTGGTATTTGGGAGATAAGAAATTAAATTTTAAAAGAAATTAATTGTAATAATATTACATTAATTTAACAGAAGTATTTTTATTGGCCAGAATGGCAATTCCATAGAGAAGGTCAAGAGTTTGTTTCAAAAATAATTCTTAATCCTCAAAATGTTATTAAACATGAAAAAACAATTTTGAAGCATCATGTCTATCTTTTTCTCTAATCTCAAAAGGTTTATATATGTAGCTAATTCTCTCTATTAGCAAATAAATATTTTTTTTTGTATTTTGTGAGGGGATAGAACTGTAATGTGAGCTACTGTAAACCACAGTTTGATTCAAGCAAGTAGATCTGATTTCAAAATTACCTGGGGATTTCAGTTCAAATAATATAGCAGAGTAACTTATGGCATTTTGCTGCCTCTTCCAGCCCCTCTCCTCCAGCTTCAGCTGCATTTTTTATTGGAGTTTGTCTTGTTAAAGGTTTGCAAGTTTAACATTAAACAGCACCTCAAACTTTTGGGAGCAGTCTGTGGTGCCTTTGGTTTAACAGGCTTAGCTAATTGGCACTGTTAGCCCCTACTTAAAACTTCTTGACATTAAGCTGTGCCTGCTTGGAAATGAAGTGTGCTTTGGATTCCCTTACCACCTGCTGGTGTGAGGATTTATTTGAATAACTAAGCTGTCCAGAATTTTAGTGGGATTTCTGAGTCCTAAATTCTGCAATGTACATGAAGAATAATTTACTAAATCCACTAAAATCTTCTTGGATGACTTCACATAACTCAAGCTTTATTTAGAGTTTCTACTTTCTCTCTTGAATTTCAGTATTCTTTCAGTCTGGTGTGCAGTGCTGAGTATTCTGTGGAAGTGAATATTTTCCTATAAGTGAGTGATGAACTTGCCCTGAGCTGCTCTCAGATTGAATGGCTTCCATTGGTTGTGTGATTCCCTACTCTAGGGGTGTCCAAACCTTTTGATTATCAGCAGAAAAGTTTTTGAGTATTCCCCCTCCTCCCCAATATATGTATTTTTGTTTGGACTCTTTGTTGCACCAAATTGGTCAGGATCTTTTTTAACTGAACTTTGAGTGTTTTCAGGCATGGATATTCCAGACTTCTCTGGAATTCTGTTCCAGGGCTTGACTGTTCTCATGGTGAAGAATTTTTCTGTTCTATCTAATCAGAATTTTGTTTGCAGATTGTGACTCTTTCCTCCTGTTGCATCCTTTTGAGCCTGGCTGTGCCTGCTCTATAAACCCTGATTGCCTCAGGTAATTGCAAACTGCCATGGGATGCCCTGAGCCTTCCCTTTGTCACTCTGTGTCATTCCCGTTCCTCCACCACCTACCACAGCTGTTCCAGACCCCAAGAGTTTTGCTGACCCTCAGCTGGAGGAGGCCTTTCCTCCAACAGGAGCTCCAAGATGCGGTGCTGAAGGGATGCTTTGGAAGTGCTGAATGGGGGATAGGCTTGTGTGGGCTGGCTGGGCTCCCTGAGTGGGAAATTACTGCTTCATCTCTGCTGTGTTTGAAGGGGCTCCCAGTAGGGAAGGACAAAGGGTTGGAGCACTTCCCATTTGTGTAAAACCTGTGCTTGACTGAGCTTCTAAATATGCTCCTAACTGTAAACCTCTGAGCTCTTCAATATTGAAGATTCATCCCCTGTATGTTAATGTGAAGCCTTTCAATGCCTTATTGATACAAGCTGCAGCTCTTCCTTTTTTAGTGACAGCAATTTAATTGAGCAACACTTTTAGTATTTTGAAATCCTAGGATCTGTATTGATTTGTATTATACATTTCAAACTAAGAGTATACTGTTTGATTAAAACCATGAACTAGATAAAACACTTAAGACTTTGTCTCTTTTGAGATTTCATTTGGCCTCTTGGTAGGAAAAGAAAACTAATGTTGATCTGGCATATTTAATATCAATATCATTGTGCAAAAAAATCAAAATCCCTTGTCAGACGAAAAGGATAAAGGCTTTTTGCATTTGAAATGAACATTAGGTGATGTAAGATAATGGGTGGATAAAATAATAGGAAGACAGCAAGTTCTGAAGAACAAAGGGGTGGAGAGAGAAACTGTGGTTCCAGGGAAGCAGTTGAGTTCTGCTTCAGAGTGACCATGCAGAAATAAGGCATTGGTCTCTGTATCTTCCACAGGAGTAAGGTTGGAACCTGTAAAAATACAGACACGATTACTGTCCTTGAATTTAATACAGGCAATTAATTTCGATACAGGCAATCTACAAAGACATCTGATTATCTATACTCTTAGTCTTTTGCTGTGTTTATGGGAAATAATAAAACCATGATTCCAGTTGGAAAACTGCTTCCAGCCAGGTAGAAATGAAGTTTTGAGCAATCCTTGTTAATACATATTGTGGCAAATAAATAGAAGGAGATTCATAATATGCACATGAAATAAATGTTTCATTTTCTGTTCTTCTGCCAGCAGTTCATGGAATATAACTTTTTCAAATAATGTCATGCTGTTTGATCCTGTGCTATAGTTGGTGGAAATTGCAGCTGAAGGAATTAGCGAGGTCCTGGCAGAATTCACTGAGAAACCTGACTTTAGTAAATTAAAGGTTTTTGATTGAAATTAAGATACCCATGTGAGGAGGAGGAGGGAATAAGCATACTTGCCCATATTTCTAGTTAGAGCAATCCTGACCGAGTGATTGACGTGTGAATTCTGCAGTGAGAACATTTTTCCACATTCAGGTGACACAGGGCTCTTGGTGAACTTTGCCACTTGCCCTTCCACATCTACCCTTTTTTGTTAGGAATTGTGTTCACTTTTCTTGTGTTGAATGCTGGCACTCAAGTGACATTATTTTGAGTATGCTCTGAAATCCTGCTTTAATTTTTGTGGTCAGTTCTCAGGTGGAACAAGACTTCCTGTATCCACCTGCTGAGTTCTTACCTTGCCCTCTCTCAGTGCTGCTCCCTGGCCCTCCACTGTCCTCACCTGCTGCTCTCAGGTCAGTCAGATCCAATCTGCACATCAGATTCTTTATGAAGCTGTTTTATTTTTGCTGAAAAATGAGGGAATAGGAAGAAAGGCTCAGGCATTTCAAACTAGGCTTCAATAAATGGCAGGTCTGTACTCTAAGGCATTAAAACTGAGAAATTAAAAAATAGAGGGAAGTAACTGATAAAATCCAACTTAACGTGGTAACAGAAATTGTAGCTAGGATGAATATTTTAATTATACCTTTCTACTGCTGTAACTTTATTTTTAAATATTACATTTTAACTTCTATTTCTTGCATGATTAATCCCATTCCTGATTAATTTGAAGCACTATGTCTGTGCTACTCCCACGTAATACTCCTGGAGGGATAATGTGCTTCAGGGACAAATGTTAACTGAATGTGCTGCATTATCTCTTCTTGGCATAGCAAACAAAGGAGAAAAAAAATCATTTATTTCCATCTTCAGAAAGCAGCTTTAGGGGATCACACTGGCAGTGCTTTGAATTCAGCTGAATCATTGTGGCAGCTTTTCCTTAGTTTTATCAGTAGACAGGAATGATGACACACTTCATCAGTAGGCTCGGAAACATAAAACTTCTATGGAATCCATCCCAGTTGAAACAGCAGTCCTGTTTATCTATGCAACATTAAGTCATCTTCTCTCCCCTCTCCACTACTCATTCTAGAAAATGAATATATTGCTGGACTAACTAAACAATTATAAATACTTCTAGACTTTGATGGCCTGAACTAATCTGACGTTAGAGATGCAATGATATATTTGAATGAGATTTTTAGAGAGCTTAGCACTGCTACAGGAATGACATATAGATCCAAGGCATTAAATTATTCTGCTGCTTTATGTGCCTGGGAATGTGTCTGGTGACTGTTAGCAGAGAACAGTATAAGGGTTCTCTGCAAGAGAAAAGAGGGAACATGTGAAAGGCAGGTGGTTCTTGAAATAGATCAGGAGACAGATGAAATGCCATTTGGATCCAATTATTACTGCATGTAAATATGTGCTTTGCTCTGTGTAAGGTGTATATGTCTGTCTGTCTGTCTGTTGTGACTGTGAATCCATGGAGGTGGATTTTCCAGTAACATTTTACAGAGGAGTGCCTTAAAAAGATCTGTATGCAGGAGAAGAGATACAGCCATGGTTTCCAGATGGAGTTTTTTTATTTTGTTGTAAAAAAATTCATTCTTTTACTTTGTTGTAAAAAATTTCATTCTTTTTCTAGCTGCTAAATGAATGGCTGTGAATTTGGGTTTTCTTTTTGCTGTCTGGCTGTGCTGTATTTCCATACAAACCTGTAGATCAAGTGTTTGTTTGAATATGTAAAGACAAAAAATGTATCTGTTGTACCATATCCACAGTAAAGGATCTGCTGTCTATAGTCAACTTGGCCTTAGGCTCAAGTACAATTCTGATAAATGCTTTATAACTGCTGGGCTGTCTAATTTAGCTGCTATCTAATTTAGCTGCTAGTTTTCTTACTGGGAACAGCTCTTAATGGAAAAACAGAATTATCTTTCCTCCCTATAGTCTATAAACTTACCATGTCATTCAAAGTAATAATGTTTCATTCCAGTTTAGGGGAAAAAAAGTCTTCATCTGAGAATATTTCTTCCTGTAAACATGTACATGAATGTCCCTGACTTTTGCCTTTGTGCTTAGGTGACTTTGCATGAGCACTGTCACAGTCGAATTGTTGGGTCCTTTACATGGAAAGTATATTTTGAATGCATTAAAACAATCTAGAAACAGAGTTTGGAAACTTCAGGCAAATAAAGATTCCAGTTGTGCAGAAAATTGCTTTCTTATGTGTACAAATGGAATGATCACACATGAAACGAACTGGCCAATGTCCACATGGAGTGTGGTTGTGGTAATTGTAAATCAGACACTCAACTTGAACACAAGAATATAATAAGTAGGTGTGGTATGGAATTTTTTTCTGTGCATTTCAAAGCATATTAAAATGTGAACTCATTTATAGGAGCAGTAGAATCTCCCCTTTTACATAAATGTAACCACTGGAGGCAGAAAGGGGCAATGGGGCCATTTTCCCACCACTGGTGTCTCTGGGGAATTTTGTTTTCTTAGGAGCAGGCTGGAGTTTTGAAGTGTCTAAGAACACCTGCCTTAGAATTTCCTCCTTGATCTGCCAACACAGCCTTCCCTTCATTTGCTCCTGGGCTATGCATAATGCACAGCAGAACTCATTTGAAATGGTGCATGACAGGATCCTGTGTATGAAAATCATGTGTCCATTAGAAAAGCAGACTCAAGACAGATAATAATCTCTAATGTGAATAAATCCAGATCTGTGAGCTCATGTTGTGCCCCAAACCTGTGACTAAAGCAGAATCTTTTTCAAGAGACATTATAAATTATGCCCATGTGAACTAAAAAAGCAGATAGGGCCACACTGTTTGATGGCCAACTGTTCCAAACCACACCAGCACTGACAATTTGTAGTCTTTCAGTTCCTGTTCAGATACAGCCATACAAATTAAGAGGCTTCTAAAAGCTGTTGTCTTACTGATTTAACTAAATACAATGTAGGTCATGGTTTCCTCAAGCCCCATAGAGAACTCAAAAAAAAAAAAAAATTGGAAGATTTTACAAATGGAAGAGCTGAAGTAGTGTGTGTTTTTCCAGAGAGACATATTTACTAAGTTAACACATTTTGAATCTTACTGCATCGTCCATTGGTCATTAAACATTAGGGTGAAAGGCTTATGTGATTGTTCACTGTAATTGAAGATTCTAAGCACTGTCAGCCTGTCACAAAGTGAGGTTTTTAGGGGTGCAATGAATGACCAATAAACCAAGTGATTTTTGCCTGGTTTTGCCCTATTGGTGCCATGCTGTCTTGGGCAATGTTTCAGATCAGTACCAGCTGTGTTCTGCCCTGTCCATATTCCTTTTTACAATTAGATGAGTTTCCACTCTGGGTATGTACTCAGTTTGTATTATTCAGTGCATCTTGGGTCTTTTAACAGTGCAAATTAAAAGCAAGATGTTTGCCCTGCATCAGTAGTGAACTTTAGGTACGCAGCAATACATTCTGTCCACGGGTTAATTCAACTTCATTACATCACTGCCGTGGGGTTGCTTCAGTGTTATGTTGGTTAACTAAGCAAAAAATGTAACTATCAACTGGCTTAAATATAAAGGAATATTTATGTGCAAATAAGATATTTTCTGTCTCTAAGAGTTTGGTCTTATTGATTTATTACAGAACACAGAAGCAATTTATAAGGGATGTGGCTTGTGAATTCATTTAGTTACAAAAATTTATTACTGGCCGTGGTTAGTGGTTGGTGCTTCTGTCATTTTCTTTACTAGTTTTCTATGTATTTGTTATTTTTTTCCCCTCAAACACTATATTTAACATTCAAATAGAATGCCATACGAATTGGAGAGATGCTTCTGATAGTTGCATCCTTTTTTGTTCAGTTAAACTTACAGCTTTACACCCTTGCATTATTGACTGCTGCTGTGAGAGAGGATTCAAACAGGGTAGGGGTGGGCTTTTCCTTTGTACCTCAGTTTAGAATGAGATATCTTATCTTCCTAGCAGAGAGAGCTACAGCTTCTTCAGGTGTATGGGCAAATTGATCACATCCAGTAATCGAAGACAGCTATTGACTTATGCTGCAGTTCTTGTTCCATTCTAAATTACAGATGGCACATTTTATAGCTGAGTCCTCATCTTATTTGAAAAAAAAAAGATTAAGAACGTTTGTGCTCAGGAGCCCTTTTAGTTTTCTTTGACAAATGACTCAATTGGTCATTTTTAACAATGACAGTGTGGATGAAAAGTAACGTATTTTAAGATCACTTATGGTGAATTATATAAGTAATGGCTATTGAGCTATCAGTCAGTCAAGGTGGAATTGTTGGAAGTCACCGAAGCAGGATCTCCAGGAATGTCTTCTCTCTCTTATTTGTATGCGTGTTGAGAAAAATGGAGGTTTTGGAGCAAATCATTGATTGAACTGGCTCAGTTTTGGTTGGGAGAGCCATGTTTTTCCCTGGCCCTGTATGTTCAGGTGGGGAGTATCAGGCAGTTTCTCCAGCAGAGGACACTGTGCTTCTGCTCTTGGCTTTGTAGGGTTTTGTTTTGCCAAAGACCCATGGAAATAAATCAAGATATGATTTTGTACTTGGTATTCTGTATGGACACCATGACTGACATTGCAATTATAGGTTTTTGCATTGTTTATGCTTCTCCAAAGGCGCATCTGAGTGCTCTGAAGCACTGGCTGAAAAGATCTGTGCAAGGTTTTATTACAGTATATAATTGTATTTACCCGTTAAGGCTTCCAAGCGTACTTGTGCTTTTCATGGCTCAAACACTGTTTGCTTTATTTGTAATTAAATAACTGATTAAATGAGTCTCCAAATCAGTTTTGTAAAGAATGTGATTTAGCACAGTTCTTGAGCATCCATGTGAAAGAAATAGACCATGCTCTGCTTTATATTTCTTTCCTTGATGTTCAAGGGCATGGCTTGTTATCCCCCTTCCTTCATTATTTACATAAAATACATTTCCTCCAAACCAACAACTGTACCAGCCTAGGTGTTATTACTGTCTCCCTTGATCTATGAAATCATACAGACATGCATGTTCCCCACCAGCACATTTTGTTAGAGGACACTTGGTTTACAGAATACTGAGAACAGGAGCCTGTTTTGAAACAATGTAGGTTCAATTTCTGTTTAGTGATGTGTATTAATCTTGCTGAGTTGACCTAATGGGACATTAGATATTTTCCGTCAGCTGAGTATCTATATATTAATTTAGAGCTTTCATAGAGGAAGTAATAATGGTTATGATCATTTAAAGAACATCCTAAAAAGGCATAGGAGGGTCTGTTGAGTATAATTGTTGAAACATTACAGATAGGATGGGGAGAAATAATTAATTGAAGAATGCTGCTTGTCAATTTTGTCTTTGCAGTGTTTCTAACATTTGCTAAAGGGCAATTAAGATTTCATAATAACAAATATTTGGAACTGCTTGTTGCAGTCACAGCGCGATTTAAGATGGCCAATTGGACACATAAAAAAGGAATATATGATGAGCTGTCAATTTGCAAGACAAATAGAGAACTACAAATTGTTTCCATGAAGTACCTTGAAATGCTTTTACAAATTAGATCCATATAAATGTAGGTTTCTAATTAAAAATTATCATGAGAAAACGCCGAGGCATTTATTGATGCAGTTTATGGCTTGCTATTTTTTGTAAATCCTGTTTTATCATTCAGTGCATACTTGTGGACTTCAAAATGCTTTAGTAGTGAAGATGATGTCATTTATGGCCCCAGTAAATACACAGAGAAAGAGAGTTCTGAAATGAGTTGTCCAAGGGAGTTTCCACAGCAGGTCAATAGCAGAATGCGAGAACTTCAAATCTTCCTTTATTTCCAAAGTGGAATCTGAAGTATTCTTCCTTTAAGTTTTCAAAGTTTGTGGGTTTTATTTATTTTTATTTGGTTTTATCCCCTCCCCAAATAAATGAAAAATATCAAACTCTGCATACAAGCTTTATGTTGCTGGAACTTTTGAGTGATGATGATTTATGCACATTTTAGTGCATGTCCTAGGTAGATGAATTATATTGGAGCTAAGGAAGAAACCATTCACACAGGTACCAAGGAGTAGAGCAAATAGAAAACTTCAAGTAATGATTGGTCAAATTTGGTGTGCAAGATGATGCATGTGTTTTGTGTTCAACCAGTTTCTAAGGATTACTGCACCACTTTTAAGCAGGTATGTGCTATGTTAAGGATTAGATAAAATTGACTTCTGACAATATCCACATAAGTAGAAATAATTTTAATTATTCACTCTTGACATTTGCTAAACTCTATTTATTCCACTATTATTAGAGATGTGTTAACTGCATATAGATTATTGCCTCCATAATGTTGTTGAAATTTTTAAGTGTACTAATCATTCACATGAGTAAATGATTGCTGATACTACTAAGGAAAAGATCTGTTTTTTTCCAGCTACTGGTTTTTGTAGTAAATTATTTTTGAAAGATGGTCACTCAGATCTGAGATATAAGTGTGATTTACCTTAATTTGAATTCCATCTTGGGAGTAAAAGATTTGTATTCGGTGCAGTTCTCTATGTTTTGGTTGATTGGTTTTAGATTAGCCATTTAATGAGAATGGAGTGTGTTTGGAGAGCAGTAATGCTGCTGTCAGTTTATAAAGTCTGCACAGGGGTGGAATGAAACCAGTTTGAGAATTCTTTTAACAGGAATAGTGTTACTGAAGGCACATTTTCCTCAGATTAAAAACAATGGGTTGAGCAGCAGATAAAAACATGGTATTATGGTCACCAAGCAATTGGTGCATTGCTCTTCATTGAAACTCCTTAAAAACAAAAAGCCCCCAAGGAAAATCAAACCCCCAAACTAAACGCAGTCAAACAACAAAAGCTTTAAAGAGCCCTAGGTAGCTTGGAAAAACTTGACTGGTGCTTGTGAGGAAGTCACAGGACTGATGGAACAAACCTGTGGTGAAGTGAAAGGTTTTATTTCTTTTTTTCCCCCCTCAAGTCTAGAGCTCCCTTCTAGTGTGAGAAGGCCGTGAAAGGTGTCTGTGTGGAGATCTTTTCTGTGCTTTTATTTTCATTTCTTTTTATTCAATATAAGTTATAGTTAATCATGGCAGAAAGAAATGCCATGACTGCCTAAACAATCACAGACAGATGTTTTTAAATAGATTGACATATTGTCTTCTGACTATTTCTTTAAAAGTTTGGCACCCTTAGCATATTTAGAAATCTGACCCGTACATTTAACTCTTCCTGCCTTGAAGCTAAAGAATGTGTGAGAGATGGATCTTTGGGATGTGTCAGCTAGTGTTCCTTGCTCCTTTGTTTTTACACCAGTAGGATTCCTGTAAATGGACTTTAAACCCTCACGAAGGGAGGAAGTCAGATTTAAGTGGAGGCTTGCATATTTGCATGTGCTTTCCAATGCAGACCAAAGAAGTAATTTACCTATGATGGGTTCAACTGACCCCCAGAATCAGAGAACCTTTTGGTTGCAGGGCAGTGGGGAGTGCCCTGGTGATGTTACAGAGATACAAAACTGCCAGTGCCATTGATGGATTGCTGTAGCTGCTGTCTGGGGTGCTTTGCATGTTGCCAAGTGGCCACGCACATGTTGATCAAATACCAAGAGCTCTCACTGGAATTTATGATAGACTGTGGCTGCTACCTTCAGAACTGAATTGTCATTTCCCTTTTCTAACTGATTAGGAACAGCAGTTTAGTCCCAAAGAAAAGACTGGCAGGTTGTACTGTGCAGATTTTTCCTAAGCTGAACACGTGAGTCCTGTGCAGCTGAGCTACTTCGAGTACAACATTTATTTTCACTTTTTCTTAAAATTGCCTACAAATACTGATTGGCTAAATAAAATAAAAGGAAAGTTAAATAAATAAATAGACAAAACTTTTCTGATGACAAAAACTAAGTTTAAAGGTATTTTGTGAATTAAGTGTATTGCATCAAGTAAATAAAACATATTCTACCCATTTAGTATAGATGTTCTGTCACCAAGATAAATGGACTAGCTATTACAAGTATCTGTGTGGCTGAAATGCATAACAACATAATTACTTTGCCAGCAAAATGCTAACCTGCTTTAATCATTCTGTTCACAGAATAATGTAAAGTGATTTAGTGGGTAGAATGAATCTACTTACAAATTGTTTTATGGTCATAATGCAGTCCCTTTGTAGAATGCAAATTGATGATGATAATTTTATGGGCAAATGATTTTTCAATTAAAATGTCTTTTCGCAGACAGAATGGGAATATTACAAACTGTTCCAAATAAGAGTATGTCAGGGTGGAGGCATATAGGGTTATCTAATGTATCAACCAGAGCCTCAGCTGAAAGAACTGCTATGTTAAAAATGTGATTTATTTTAGTCAAGTTTTTAATTTCTTTTCATTACATGTGCAAAGTTTCCTTAGTTGGTCCCATTGGCATAATAACCAGTGTAAAAATTTACCACATAAACAATAGTAACTAACATTTCTATTGTTCTCCTTGACTCTTTTATATGCTAAGAACTTAGGCTTTAATAATTATTTTCAGCTAACTGTATTGTTTTTGTATTACAGTAACTGCAATATCTACAAGGATCAGAATAAATCACTGCAGTACAGTCATCTTTAATTTTGAAATTGTGATGAGGAAATGAACTATATTGCCCAGCCTAACTAGACGAACTCCTGTTCAGCATAGCAGGGGATTATTTGATTATTGCTATATTGCTATCCTATTCTAAAGTGTTTATATAGAACCTGTGTAATTTTATTAAGTAAAAATCACTGCAGCCTTTGATAGCTTCTGTTATTGCATATAAATGCTTTTCTCCTTAGTGGTAGATCAGCTTAAGGAATGGTTGAATGGTGACTCTTTTTAAGAGTTATTAACTCAAAAATCTTTGCAACAGCATCAAATGCTCTGCATGTTTTCCATACAAGCCAAGGCAGACCCCACCTGCAGAGCTGGGGCCCAGCACAGGAAGGGCTGGAGCTGCTGCAGCCAGGCCAGAGGAGGCACCAGGATGAGCAGAGGGGTGGAGCAGCTCTGCTAGGAGGAAAGGCTGGGAGAGCTGGGATTGTTCAGCCTGGAGAGGAGAAGCTTTGGGGTGACCTCAGTGTGGCCTTGCAGGGCCTGAAGGGAGCCTGCAAAGAAACATGAGGAGAGACAATGAGGATATACAAGGGCTGGAGTGACAGGACAAGGGGGAATGGCTTCACACTGGCACAGAGGAGGTTTAGGTTAGATACTAGGAAGAACTTCCCATTGAGGCACAGGTTCCCAGAGAGGTTGTGGCTGCCCCTGGATCCCTGGAAGTGTCCAAAGCCAGGCTGGATGGGGCTCTGAGCAGCCTGGGATAGTGGAAGGTGTCCCTGCCCATGAGACAGGACTGGACCAAGATGATCATTAAGGTTCCTTCCAACCCAAACCGTTCTGCAACTCTGAAAATTGGAACAGAGTTTGTATGGTGTTGTAGTGTTTCACAGCTGAGTTCTTTGTGGAGAACATTTTGTTGTCTTTTTAGAATCATATAAACAATTTTTTACTAAGCTGCACTGCAGCATTCAGGACACCAAGTTAATGACTGTAAAGTTTGCAGTTTTCTGAGCAAACTGATGCTGTAGCTTGCCCTTGATATGAAAGACAAGCAGGGAAGCTCAAATATCACTGTAAGAGGCAATGCACAGTTGTGTTACAAATATAATTAGCACCAAACTGTTCTGTTGATTGCAGTTTAGAAATTTTTGATGAGCAGCATCAATATTTAGTGTCTGCAGAGATAAATATGTGTTGTGAGTTAGCCACAGCAAAGAACCCACCCCAAAAAACTGAGCACATGTGAACAGAATTGTACCTTGGGAGTGCAGTATAATGAAGGATAAAAACACAGATAGATGTGTGATGTGTTGTTCAGTCTAAAACAGCATTCTGAATGAAAGTTTTAAATTTTGAAACTGTAGTAAAGGAGGTACCTGAAAAAGGGGGCAAGTGAAGTCATGTGTGTTTAATGGATGTGATTTATATAGTAAAACTTGTCCAAGGTTTAACAGCCTCTTAATTCTTATTTTCTATGGACTTTTATTTTTTTCTTGCAGGCTTTTCTCACTCCATTTCTCCTCTGCATGAGCTTTGAGAATTATAACCACCCTTTGAGCATCTCAGTTCAGCCTTCTGTTTCAAGCTCCACATGTACTGTTTAGGCTTTCCAAACTCTCACATATAATCTGATTGTTTCTACACTTCTCAACAGTAATCTCCTCTCAGGCTGTTTTTTGCTGTCCTTTTTCTGTCATCACTTCCTCACAGAATGCTGCTGTTAACAGCATCTTCCTGACTCCACTGCTCTGATCATCACATCCCTTATTAAAAACAAACTTCTTGTCCTTGCTTTTCATGATTGCTGCTGCTCCTTTTCTAATCTGATCTATAATGCAAGATTCTGTCTTACAGTTTCATTTTAAAGGGATTAAGATAGATTGCTTAATTCCTTAATTCTGTCTCTAGTCCTTTCACACTGTACAATGCTGCTCCTAAGATGGGGAGTTCTTCACCTTCAGAGTCAGTGTGTGTTTTTCCTGCATTCTGCTTACAGAGAGGAATGGGACAAGCTGCAATTTTGTTATGGTGGGCTAAAACCTGTGCTATTTTATTATCTCTGCCAGCCATTATTTTGGTGAACTTTTGATTCATATGATAGTTCTAGCCTCAAGTTTAAATATTACAGTATTCATAGTGAATGCCTCTGGAGATTTCATCCATTTTTTTTATTCTGTTTGGTTTTCATCATCATAAGCTCTCACTGGGGCCAGTGACTTTTAGTTAATTTTACTGAGTCTCACCAGACAGATCTTTTGGTGTTTTGCACAAAGTGAAAAACTCCAAACCTCTCTTTGTTACTCATACCAGTTATCAATCACATGCCAACAATTTGAAAATTCTGAGAATATACATGTCAGAGTAGATTTTTGACCTAGTCACTGTTTACTGATCTCTTGGTTTTAGCAAAGAGCAGCTCCATTGTTAAAACCAGACAAAATTTTTAAACTATTTGTAAAAAAGTGTAAAAAGGATTTTTTTTCTTCCTTTCACTAAGAACTGTTTTTAAGAAATGGACAAAGTGAAAGCAATCCTCTCTTTGTCTGTTGTCTTTTGTTAGAGCATTAAATGTTGAGCCCATGGCTGTGCCCTCATCACGTGTCTCTCTGGTGTCTGGAGGTCCACTGATGCTTCTTGCTTTTCTTGAATGCAATAATCAATTATTAAAGAAGAGAGCAGCCTTGGGATGCTAAATAATTTCAGTTCATAAAGTTTATCTTACGATTCCGCGTGGCCTGGAGATTTCTGGAGAAAAAAGCAAAATATTTTGTCCAAGATGATCTCACATTTAGGTTTTTAAGAAGTAGGGATTCTTAACTGCAGTATCAAACTCATGATTTACAGGCCCATAAAACTTGTAAACACTGTTTTGGGTTTTAATTAATTTTCTTTCTTTCTTTCTGATAAATTACTGTAAATTAGTAAATACCCCCACTCTGCTACTATTTCTGCCCTTTTTGATTTTAACTAAAAATGATTTGCCTTCATTTCTGCATCAGCAGCCAGGGTTCACTTTGATAGTATCTCTCTCATACCATTTTTCCAATAGGGATTGCAGCTGGAACCCTAACAAGAATAGCAATTTGAGAAATGTCTATAAATCCTCCAGGCTTTGTCATATTGGAAGGAATTTAGCTGTATGATATGGGCAGGAAGGATGCAGAATCAATAATAGAAAATAAGTAAGCAGTGGGTGGTCTGAATTGATATTGACAGGCCAACAATACAAGCTGTTTGTGCCTGATTACATTGACTGTGACTCTGGGAGGACTTTGATGCCAACTAATGGTTTTGTCATCTTCTGATAGCTTTGAAGTGCATCACCTCGGGGTATCTTGTGTGTTAGTTCCTTTTGTGAATGTAGGATGGAGCTCTTCTGTCTCTGAAGCTATAATTTTACCTGCAGATCTTTCCAAGATACAGAGATTCTTTTGTAGGAAAGAATGTAGATAAAATCCTGCAGTAATTTTAATGTACTTGATGTCAATCATGAAAAACCAGAACCCAAACAAAACAAACAAACAAAAAGATTGTGTAATGAAAAAAATAAGAGGTAGATTTGTTTGTTTGTTGTTAACGGAAATGGCTACAAAAGAGGGACTCCAAAGGAGGAACACACAAGGAAAAATCGTGTAATAACCTTATAATACAATGGGAATATATGTATAAACCTATTAAAATAAATGATTAGTCACCTTCGTGATTTCATTAAACCTGGTTAATACCAGTGTGACTTGGTGAGCTTTGGCTTGTTATTTTCATATTGGCAGGCACAGAACTAATACAGGGGGAACTGGATTTTGGTATTAAGCAAGTTTTTTATAGCTTTGCGTACTTAATTGGGAATAAATCTTCCACGGCAGCAGTGGGATGTACATTATTCATTGAGTATTTGGGTGGTATGTTTTTATCAGTGTTCTCTGCTGATGCTGTTTGACCCTAAAGGACAAAATCTCCACAGGTAACTTTGCAGGGCCTTAGACAATCCTGAGTCCTAGGTGCACTTGCGTTTTCTCAGAAGAATGGAGTAGGTAGGTTTTGCAGCATTCTTAAACCACTAGGAAAATGTGCTCTGAATTAAAATTAGAATCAAGTTATCATGGAAAATGCTATCAAGTTTGCCTAAATTGAATGCAAAAATAAATTTTGCGAAGCAGTGAAGTCAGTTCCAATGTGATTTTTGGAATAGGCAGAGAATATGTACCTGCAGCCTTTATGACATCATGATGGAAGGGTGATTTCATACTTCTGATATGTTGCTCATGGCAGCATTTCTCTCAGGCCTGTTTCTACTGAATCTCATATCCTACAGTTCTTAGTAAAGATAAGCAGGAAAGTGAAACACAACTCATCTCTGTGGCAACTGTGCAGTGACCATAATAAATCATGGCTTCATACCAATGTGGTGACAGCCCTTTTTGACATTTACTTGAGCAGAAGATTCCCTGTGGTTCTTTGTATTGAAATAAAAATAGAAAAGTCATTTTTTTGAGCTGAATATGAATTACAGCATATTTAAACTGCCACACTGCATCCTCTGTTGACATCTTACATTGGGGGTATCAGTAATGGTGGGAAGTTTTCCCTTGGTTGGGTGCTGCTCATCTTCATTAGAAGGATATTTAATGAACTAGCAATGTATGAGGGGAGCAACATGAGGACATGAGGGGGTAGAACATCTTCTGTATGAGAAATGGTGAAATAGGTTAGAACTGTTAATGCTGGAAAAGGAATGGCAGAGAGGGCTAAGAAAAAGGCCAGTGATATAATGAGTAATATAGGGAAGGGAATGACTTTTCCCTGTCTTTCACAATATGACAACTGGTGCCATCAAAATGAAATTATCAGGAGTGTGTTCCAAACAAATAAAAGGAGCACTTCTTCACACAGTATGTAACTGAGTTTCAGAACTCACTGGATGAGATGCTATGGCTCCTTGCAGGCCAGTTTAACACAAAGAGATCGTTTCTGGCTCAGCCTGGAAGCTTCTGAGCTCAGAATTGCTGGACAATGACAAGAACATGGATAAGACAGATGGTGCAGAGCAGAAGGGATGAAGGAAGGTCATGGGGTCGTCACATATTAGGATGTGGAAGAATAACTGCAAGCACAGCCGTGGATGTTCTTGGATATCAAGCCAGACGGGCTGACCAGAAGCTCTGGCTGACTCTCTCTTCTGTACAAATTTTCTTTTCCTAAATGATGTGAAGTGCTGAAAACCAGGGAAAAAAGTACTGTCTGATCAGTATAGGGAGATATAGGCTGGATATTAGGAAGAAGTTTGTCACAGTAAGAGTGATAAAGTACTGGAATGGTCTGCCCAGGGAGGTGGTGGAGTCACCATCCCTGGATGTGTTTAAAAAAAGACTGGATGTGGCACTTGGTGCCATGATCTAGTTGAGGTGTTAGAGCATGGTTGGACTCGATGATCTTGAAGGTCTCTTCCAACGTAGAAATTCTGTGATTCTGTGATCAATGGCCTCTTTATGTGCAGTTTAGGGCTTGGGCAGTCAGGTCTGGGAAGGGGATAGCTCCAGTTGGATTCCATTTCCCACCTAAAGGCAGTGGTGCACGCTTTGGGGTTTTGTGTATGCTGCAGTGACAGAATGTCAGGATAATTCCAGACAGGTTTCCTTTAGCAGGGGCCAGTGCAGCAAAGGCTGGCTGTGAATGGTACTTGACACACCTATTTTCCTTTCCTGTTCATTTATTTTTATGTTGAAATATTTGCTTATCATTTAAAACATGGATATTTTTTCCCTGTGGTTTCATAATTACTCATTTCAGTGCATTCTCTGTTTTGGCATTAGCTTTTTGTTTTGATTGGGTGTTTTGTTTTTTTTTTAAAAAGAGAAAGTATCATTGCAGTAGAATCTTCTATAAGTTATTTTATAGGGTGATTTTAGTGCATTTGTTACACTGTTCCTATAGGAAATTTTATGTAAAAATAGTAATAAAAAATACTTATAATCTTTCCTGTAATAATAAAACAAAAGCAGAAAAGAAAGAAGAAGGAAAAGAAGCACATATTATATATAAATAGGAGGGTTTGTGGCTCTCAGAAAAAGTTGAAAATACTTTTGGGGGAAATGCTGACCAGAGAGGAGCTTGGAATTTCTGGGGAAATGCACAGACTCTTTGTTGTCTTGCACACCCATCTCTTGGGAAAATGTTTGGTTCTTTCAGTAAGACCCCAAATATTTATTGAACAAAAATCTGATAGAACATTATGCTAAAATGATGGGGTTCTCGGCAACAATGAAATTAAAATTTTCTGTGTTATAAAACATTGACACAAACACTAATGAAAATTCATCTCAGGAGATGCATTGAATAATTTATTGTGTAATTTGATAAAGATTCACTATGGCAAATATATAATTTTTTTTTATTGCAAGTATAGACTAAGATAGCAGGACTGATCTTTTGATATTTCAATTTATAAGGCTACTGCTCACCTGAGATAATTAAGTTTTGCATCTTGTATGAATGATTATGGAGTGTATGCAACAATTGTTTAATTCTCAAATGGCATTAAAAGCTTCTTAGGGGGACCTTTTACTAAGATCTCTGCTTCAGTTTAGAGTTCAGAACAGCCAGTATCATCGTGCTTAAAGGTTATCAAAATAGGAAAAGATTGAACTGACAAGGCAAAGATTGTTTCACTATCTTGGCAAAAACCCATAAGCATTGTGATTTTAATTTTTACTTTTCCATATAAATCAAACATACTTCTCAGGGAGAGTATTTGCAAGGGATTTTTTAATATATGTTAATATAAATATCAGATGATATATTTTCATAGGAAAAGCATGTTTTAACTGAAATAACATTTCTGATTAAATCTAAGAATTACTTATATAATCTTACTCACAGACAATCTTTCAAGTATCTGTTCTGTTGGTGGATGGAGTCTAAGAGCTGTTGGTAATAATGTAAGAAAAGATGGGCAATTGCTGTTGCTTTAATATATGTGAGGGTATTTTGTTGTTTACATATGTGCTAGACTTTATAAATATTTTTTTCCAGGGCAGCAGTCAATAATGTATCTTACAGGAAGGTTATTTAAACCCATTAAAGTAATAAGTTTGCCTTTCAGTGCTTTATCTGCTACCTCATTCAGGTTTGTAGTCTGATTACTCTGTTGCATTGTGGTTGTCCTTGATACTGCATTTAAAAAAATTATTGCCTAATTATTATTTTATAACCTCAAATTAAAAAAGAAGTCCCTGAATTTTCAGAATCCATTTTTGGAATAGCAACATACTATGAATTTGAGTTAGGATTCTAGGTAGAATTCTGGCTTTCAGCTCAGCAGGAGGAAGACCAGTGTTAGTAAGCTAACAGCTTTTAATGATAAGCATTTTTCAGAGTTCCAGTTCCAAAAGGAGGATTCCCAAGACCTTGCTGGCTTTTATGTACCCTTTTTTGAGTAAATTGTTCATCCATTTCTAGGTTAAAAATATAGTAATAGAACACGTTAAATTATAATAGAAAATGAATTATAAATGTCATGAGATGGAGAGCATTTGATGTGTTTAATAACCCAAAGAAAAAAAGTCACGTCCAATAAATTACGTGGTCTTCCCTTAAAAACTGTCTTTGGCTTTGCAAGGGGAAGAAGAAGCTGGTGCTCTGCACTGATTAATTATGCAGCTAAACCTGGGAATAGTGGTGGGGATCTGGATGACCTTTGCTAGTAATGGCCCCTTCCAGTGCACAGAAAACATCTCTGGTTTGCTTGGAATGGTCTGTGGACGTTTGAGACTGTGAGTTCTTTGTGCACTTTCCTCCCTTGCACTGCTCCCAGGAGGGCACATGGTGGTCACTACATGTGCAGATCATTTGAGAAAGCAGCAATGCCACCCCAAAATGCGTGGTTTATCTCCACTGAAACAAGAGCAGCGTGGTGCTGGAAGAATTAGAGACATTAGAAGGACACACGTGTCACTGCTGGTTCTGGTCCCGCTGGCGCTAAATAACACCACACATCTTGGAAGTGTCAGGTTTTCTAATGCTGTGGTTTTGGTACTGAAAGTTACAGATAAAACCGAGCAGTAGCAAGTGGGACAGAAAGAGCAGCAGCACAAGCAGAAAGAAGGAAGGGATTAGCCAGTGCCTGACTAGTCCATGCTTGTAGAGGGAGAGTAATCAACCCAAATGTCAACATTTATTAATGCTGTTCACATCAAAAGCTGTCAGATGAGCACTACACGAGAGTCCCTGGCTTCAAAAAAGAAATATCGATTGAAATAAACTGCGATAGGAGCTCCAACATCCTCACTCAGAACATATCCAGCTTTGTATTCTGTAACAAAGTCTCTAAAGGCTGGCAAACTCAGGAAAGTACTTACAGAAATGTCAAATCATGATCTTCACCTGCTGAATACTTGTCTGACTGATTCCTTCCATTTACTGCATGACTTCAAGTAATAATAGCTGCAAATGGAAAAGTTGCTAAAATCCCAAGCTCAAACTCATGCAGGTGTACAATTGGCTTGGCATGCTGCTGTGCCCTTGTGTGCCCAACACACATGTATTATTATATGTTTTAGTGGCACCACATAAGGGAGTACAATATTAAATTGCTGTAAAATAATGTGATATCAAAAGCAAATTTTTTGACACTGGAAAAATCTTAAATGTGTGATTTTGAACATAAAGAGATGAAAGGTATTTTAAAATAAAATGATGGATTTCACCATGATTATGCATTTGGATATTTGGCAGAGCTTTAGTGATTAAGTTACGTGGTCAGCTAAGAGAGACCAGTGCCTTAGGAAACATATTTATGTGTGAGAGGGTGGAAGTTCCACAAAAGCAGAAGGACAGAACATTAGCACTGCTTACATTGCTCAGCCAGTACCTTCCTCAGCCTTTCCTCCTTTCTTGTTTCTAGTTTGTCTTGGTCTTTACAAGAGCCTCAAATGTAACTGAAGAAAAATGTAAGTATTACCTCTGCAAGGAGTGGTAACTGCTTGAAGAGTAATATTGCCAGCATTAAAACACTACAAAGTTTGATTTGTGTTTGTTTTTTTCACGTCAAGCTAAAGGCTTAAAACTGTCTAATAAGGTGTTTTCTGGTCTGTGTCCACTAGTGTGAAACCAAAGCATCTCATCTTTCCTGTGTGATGAGGAATAGCAGTTCCCTCCAATGCACAGATGCAAAGCAAATAAGTTAACTTGCTTTATCCCTGGGTAAAGGTCTGTGGGGCAGAACAAGAACTTGGATTTATATATCTGGCATTTGTTGTTGCTCTTTGCAGTAGTTTATTTAAAGTTCCTAAATTGTGTGCCCTCTTACTCTGTATTCAGTACCCCATAGAACACTCCTACAATACATGGTGCAATTTAGTTGCTGAAATTGAGTGTCCTGTTGTTATTTCAGGCTATCTTCCATTTAGCTTTTCATGTTTTTGCCATAACATACACAACTTTGTGATGAAATTGTGAGCCTTGTGGTTTTAATATCTCCAGGTGCTTAGATATCTGCATATTTCCATAGCAGGTAAGCATATGTTGAAGTTTTATTACAACCAGAAAAATCTGAAGCACCAGTTTTGTACATTTAAGTTGAAAAGATGGAAGGCAAAGCTCAGAGGAGTTGCCTTTGACCCATTGCTGATCTTTACTGCCAGAATTCCTCAGGGAGTATTGACTAGAACAAAGTGACTGTGTTGTTTTGGTTTGATTTTTGTTGTTTCTTTTTTCTTCTTTTAACGCTGCTGATCCTATCCAATGTTGTAGCAACTCTATAACAGTCACACTGGAATATAAGGCAAACGTAAAAAGAATTTTTTCACTTTTTTTGAGGAGAATTGCAGAAGTTGTTAGGCTTAACTTTAGCCCTGTTCTGCTTAGGGATGAGGGTACTTAGTGGCTTTTGGAAAACTCTTCTAAATGAGAAATTTCTCAAGCTTTATTCAGTTGCCATCTAGAAGTTGCTGTCTGTTTGAAATTCTGCTACAAATTATGTCTGAATTAAGAAAATGGTGGTGGCTGCCTGACAGTTTTACCATTGATTCTTCAGTTTGAGCAGAAATATGGTCTGGCTCTATGGCAGATACAGCTCAGTTGTAAATTAGATCTGGTCCTGAGTAAGTTGGACTACTGGGTGGCAACCATGCCATAATTCAGGCATCCTTTTCAATTCTGAAAGTTTACCTTATATTTTGTTTTAGAAAAGTGGTTCCTTCATCTTCTATTTAGTAGCTCTTGTCTTTGTTCATGGATCTCAATGTTTCATGCACTGCATGTGTCTGAGAATGTGTTACTGTAGTAATTTCTGGTTCCAGGTCTGCATTTAACCTTTCTCCACTGTATTTCTGAAAGAAGGCAGAAGTTACTGTGTTATGTTTGTAAAATATGTTGTTAGCTGTGTATTTTGAGGATTTCATGAGGTGAGGGAACATCCTTTTTTAGAAATAGGTCAAAAGTTGTATAATCTGTTTCAAATGTTTTATTTCTTTGTGACTGGGATGAGTCAAGGAAGTTAAAGATTGTGCCGTGTTGCCTCAGATAGAGGAACAGTTTATGCTGTGTATTTATGCAAAATTTCTATAGCAAAATCTTGAAGTAATTAGATTTTTTGATACAAGCTTCTATATTGTTATATATACATATATATACATATATATATATATATATGTTTGAAAGAAGGTATGCCTGATGTATGCTTTCACAAGGATTATCTTGTGGTGAGTTTGCAGCTGTTTGTTTTGCCCAGAGAAGCAGAAATGCATGGGATAGGTCTTTAATTCCATTCTGTCTTACTGTTTTTTTCCCCAGAAGCTTTTGCATAAAAAAGTTTATAAAAGCAAGTATGTTTTGTATCCATATATGCATAAAATAATCAGGGGGGGAAAAATTAATAAAATGGATGTCCTTAACCACAAAAAAAGACACTGAATGTTCTGCTGCAAATGTCTCCTGGTTTGAATGATTATGCAAAGAAGAGCTTGTTAGTGTTTTTCTTATTGCAATCTTTACATGTCAGAAAGAGTCTTAAAGCAAAAAAGCAAATTATTCAGATTAGCTCCAAATTTCTCATTGTTAATATGTATGATATGCAGCTTGGAAGATGAATTTCAAGTTGTTTTTCTCCAAAAATGTCCAAATAATTGATATCACCGCTGTATCTTTGAATATATATTCCTAACAATCATGTCTTTCAGATCCGAGTTTTTGTTGTTGTTTTGTTTATATCACTAGTAGCTGATACTTACTGTGGCATCTTATCATTCCTCCTGTCTCTCACTGTTGCTGTACCCAAGCACAGGAGAACTGGGGGACAGTGAGTGTGCTGGGGAACAGTTAGGGCCATCTCCAAGGTCAGATAATTGTTTTTTTTAGGCTAGAAATAGTTCATTTAGCGTGTAAATGTAAACTTGATTTGGAACAAAAAAGTATAAATTATATTCAGGCTCAGTTATGCCATCCTTAAGTGGACACAATAAAAGCATTTAAACAGTGTTTGCTAGAGCAGTGCCAAGGAGAGGGCTGGGACCTTAAGCCAGATGTCCTGACTGGGTGGGAGAATCCTTTTCAGAGTGTGCAGTCAGAGAGCAAATCTGAAACCTGTGGAATCACTATTAATAAATCATCACTGTGCAGTCTTAAAGATGTGCCACCTGTAGCACTTACCCTGGCATTTTCTAACCCATGACCCACAGTGCAGAGGGTGTCCAGCTGATCCACAACCGACCAGAAAGCTCCCACACTTCTGGGCAGCAGAACCAAGCCCCGCTGGCAGCTCCCCGTGTGCCAGCCACCACACTGGGGCTGCATTCCTTGTCCTGGCACAGCAAATCTGGTGTGCAGAGGAACATTCACACCCTGCACACCTGCAGATTCACTGTGTGCACTGCATGTGTTAGTGCAGGACTCTGGGAGACGTGATACAGCATTTGAGAGAGGAGCCGAACCGTCGGAAAGTGATTTGTAGTGGCAAAAAAATACTCATTTAATTGTGAATTAAGAGATAAAGGGTGTGTTGTGGGGACAGGCAGGCAGTTTATTGCAGTGGGTGAGTGTGTACATGTGAGGGCTGTGCTCTGGCTGTAAATACAGGGACATCCCTGCATTCATGTGTCACCTTTTTCCCTTTATCTGAACTTCTCTGTTGAGAGTGTAGCTCTGCCCCTTCTCCCCCACAGGAGTTCTGGTTGAGCAAGAAATGCAGAATGATGTATTTTTAAAAAGATCCTCCCCTTTCCATTTGCTTCTGTTGATTTGCTTCAGTGAAGCCATGCCAGTTCCTGCCAGCTAAGGGTGCAGGAATGGATTTCTGTATTGCATGGTCACAATGCCTCATTGGAAACTCATGTTCAAACAAAATCGAGTCTCCCACAACAGGGTGAGGTGTGAATATGAACCAGTCATGAAATCCACAACAGTGACCACCAGTTAGGTGGTCTATCAAGCTTAAGCACTATCTAGACCCATATTTTTTTATCTGGCTTAAAATATCAATTGCCTAACAGAGATTGAACATTTATGTTGTACATTGTTTTTTACATCTTACATTTATGATTCTTGCTTTATGTAAATTTAAGAAATTCAGTGGGTGAAACAAAGGCACCCATTGCAGTGGTTCTTCTGGATATCTGGAATTGTTTAACACCAGGGCTGTGCTATTACTCAATTGTTGGATCTTTTTCCTTTGTGCATCAGTATATGAGAATTACACTGAGGACTAAGGTCTGTTTTAAATGCTTCTGTTCAACGTTCACAATTGGAGCTATCAGTCAAACTGATTATATTCTTGGATTTGGCATCACATCTAATAATAAATAACATTTTTTGAGTGACAGGAAAGGTTAGGTTATCTTACATGTGGATTTAACATCACATCCACTTGTTACAAACTTTCCTTCTGACAAGCTGTAAATGAGAGTTTTATCATTGATTTATGGTAGGAAATAAAATGATGTGTGTATTTTTCACAATTAATCTTTTATCATTTTATTGACTCATGAAAGGAGGGACTGTTTGGTTAGTGAAGGTAAGGTATGAGTTACTGAGTTTCTGGTTCAGCACTGTGCCAAGCTGGAGCTCTATTTTAATTTGTTGTGTACAATTTGTTGTATGCTTCTCAAAGCAATTAATATCTGTGCCAATCACAGTCCTCTGTAGCATCAGGGACAGCAGCAGGTGCTGCTTCAACACAAAACTGTGCTGAAATAGCAATGGCTTCAGAGTTGGAACAGAGTAATCTTAGCCCTGAGAACAGTTTGGGGGTTTGTGTATAATTCAAAAATTATAAAGTTCAGTGACAGCTTAAAGGACACGGTAGCCTTGAGTTACCTTAGCACATGAGGACATCAATTCCAGTACTTCAGGGACTCTGGAAAAGAGCAGGGCATGCACACTGCACCCCAGCCTCGGGGGTACCCCAGCAGGCTTTTCTTTAGCATGGATGAGGCACTTAAAGAAGGCTCAGCCATTTGGATCCATGCTGGGTTTGTGCTCTGGCACTGAACCTGGCAGAAGCCCAGCATATATTTACTGTCACCTGAGTTATTTGAACACATGACTTGCTTGTCTTGGAGCAGGGGAACAGTTTGAAATGCAGCAAATGTATTGGCTGGAATAATGCACTGTTGTTTTCTGCACATGATCACAAGCATTTAAATTCAGAGAAGCAGAATTAGTTTTGAAACCACACTCTTGAAACTCAACCTGTTACTACGTAATAATGCATCCTAGGACTTGTTCTTTGATCAAGACCCAGATTGTTTTAGCAAAGCTGTGTTGTTGTGCACATTCTGAAATTAAATAGATCTGCCTGAGCAGCTGAAAAGTGTTGAAGCATGAAAGAGAGGTTTTGACTGTACAGGTAGCAGAAAAGAGAAAATCGGAAGCAGGCTGTTGGATTCTGAAATGGAGCTTGATCATAGGCATTTCAGAGGTGATTTCCTGTACTTCACTATCTGGACATAAAATATCTATTTATATGTAAATAGTAAAACCTGATAGCTTATCTTTTTCCACTGAATGGTTGAAAGGTGTGCAATGCAGCAGTTAGCTGGGTGGAAAAGGCAAGCTGTGTGTGCTTTCCATAATCTCTTGGAAAGGGGTAAGGAGTTTTTGATCATTCTGAACCTCATACCTGTAGCCTGAAAAGCAATAACACATATTCCTCTCTCACCACTGTTTTTGGCTGATAGTACATGTTGCACTGCCAGATTCTGCCAGATGTATTTATTTGCCTTTTTTTAGTCTCGCAAAACTCCATTGGTTTCAGAGATATTTTTTCCTGGAATAAAACTGTGGGGCCAAGCACCATATCTGTGATTCAGGTTTTAGAACTGCACCTGTAGGCAGGGGCTGGGTACATTCTGTGAGAGGTAGAATGCAGTTCACTGCTACAAATTTATCATGAATAAGCTGTATGTGCTGAATGAGATATTTGTGGTTGTGGCCCAGAGAGATTGCTAGGTGACAGTCACATCATCTGGTTTTAGTATTTCAGCGTGTGTGGTACCCCATGATCTCAAAACCTAATGGAAGTGCAGGTGTGTTTGATATTTACCATTGGGAGGAAGATGTGTTGGCAGAATTGGAGGTGTTAGGAAAAACCCTTTCATTAAACCCTTAATTCCTGTGGCTCTGAGGGGCCAATGTACAACTGCAGGGCACTGGATCTCAGGTCACACCACACTGGGGAGGGAGCAGAGGTTGCACAGAGCTTTTCAGAACCTTATAGTGAGTGTTGGAAGGTTAGTGAAGTATAATTCAACTTCCAGGAGTAATTTTTAATGTATGACTTGGCAAACTAAGCTAAAGCAAACGTTAATGCAAACACCAGTTTCAGTAAGGCATGGGTACAATTTAAAGACCATGGCAAGATTGATCTACTTTCACACTGTGATGGAATATGAGTATCAGAAAATTATCTGCTTCTTCAGGGTAGATTTAGTTCATTTATCATCTGCTCAAAAATTAGAATGCCCATTTGCTACATGTTACAGTGGCTTAGTGCTTGACAAACAGTGGTGCTGCCAGCAAGAAAACAGGAACAAAGGGGAGGGAAAAACCAACGTTCTTTGAGAGAACAGCTTTCCAGGTTACTGTTCAAAGTAGAACAAAGTTCTTAAGTCTTCAAATTAAATCTGAAGAGAAAGTAAGCCTATAAAAAGTCTGTTATAACTTAACAAGCTCTGAAAGGAAGAGTATCTCCAAAGGTGAACTAAGGTTTCCATGGTTAGAAAAAAAATCTTGAACTCCATTTTGCCTTGTCCCTAAAAGAGGGACAATGATCAAAATATATTAGAATGTCCTCAGTCACTGAACAAACTGCTCCAAAATAAAGATACGATATTTCCTTAATATATTGTATTTCTAGTGAAATTCTTTAAGAAAAGTCTCATTAACTGACCCTGCAAGTAATTTCCTGCCACATTGTTTGTGAGTACCAAAAATGTTGTGTTTTCCTTCGTAATCCACTGGATAGGGGCTCTTTCCCAAATATTGCCCATTTTTCCAGTCTGCATTTAGTTCTCTTTTTATTTTTCCTCCTGAAGGTCTGACTTACATTTTCTTATTTACTTTCAATGCACCAGGAACATAGAACCTGTTGCAGTTTTAATGCGTTGGCTAGTCCTGATACTCGAGCCAGGGTTGTGTCTATATTGTGTAGGTTATGTCTATACTGTGGTGGGCCAGAGTGTGTCACTACAAGTCCCAGTTGTGTCTTGGGAACATTTACTAACGAGCTTTTCCCTGGCTTGCTCTTGAAGGAACCCTGAACACGTCCTGGGAGCTGCTGCTCCCTGAAGAACATCCCTGTTGAAAGGATGCCAAGAACCTCCTCTGACCTTCTCAGTAACATTGGTGAGTCTGAGTATCTGCTGTCTGTGCTAGCTGTGCATGTTCTGATCATAAAGGTCTCCAGCTCCTCACCGCTCATTTTCTTACATTCTGTGACATGAGCAGCTGTTCAAGATCACACACAGATTCTGCCTTTATAACCAGCCCTCAGATGGAGTCAGTCACAGCTGATAACTGATAAAATGACATAAATGGCTCTCAAATCCTGGTGAGATTCATCATTGCAGCTCCTCTTGGCTGGGCTGCACTGATACCTTTGTCAGAGGAGACCTACAAGTTATTTTCTGATCTTATGGAACGAAACATCAATTTGAAACTTTCAGATTTAATCCTCTCTCCATGAGAGAGTTTGGTGCCATATCTGCGTGCCCCAGATGTTTCAGGAAACCAGTTTAGTAAATCAATAGGTCATCAAAGTAAGCTAGGAAAATAGAAAAAGTATTGGTGCTTTGTAAAAATCAGCCCAGTGTGGCGGAATGTTTTTCAGATCAGAAGATGTGCTCAAAGAGTAAATCCTGGGATGTCACCAATGCAGGATTTCACTGAGGTTGTTCTGCAGGAGTCTTCTGATGGTTATCTAGCCAGATAGAGCTCTCAGTGCTGGACACTGGTTTTTTTTTTTTTTTTTTGGTGGGGAAAAGATGAAGAGAACTTTCTGTATGTGTTTCTATACAACTGGATATTAAAGTCATGCTGGGGAGTATTCAGTCTTTAATTATTCCCTCTTCTGAGCCTGGAGATTTCAGCACTCTGAGCTGTGAATTGCTGTTCTCAGCTTTGCCCATTTCCTATGTTCACGTATTGAGATGAAGTTAATGAAATGATGCATGAGTGTTGTAATAGGAGAAACAGGAAAAATCACCCAACAGGAAGCCAGGATTGAGCAGAAAGTAAAGCAGGTGGAGCGAGAGACTTCCCTGAGAACAGACTGCAAATGCAAGGTTTGGAGCACTTGTGGTGGTAGCACAGGTCAAAGGCACATGAGCTGGAAGCCAGGGACAGCAGGGAGATGAATTTTGTCACCAAGGCTGGTAAGGTGTGTCCCTGGTTTGTCCCAAAAGAAAATAAAACTGTAGTGACCAAAAAAAAGTGTGTCTGAAGGAAGGCCAAATATAAATACTTTGGACTCAGTAGGAAGAGAGGTTAGCTGGCTTCCAGGTAGGCACTGCAAAGGAAGATTTGGAGAGGAAATAGTCCTAAAATATGGGAGAATCTGGGATGGAGATTAAAAATATGTTGAAAAAGGCTGTATTTAGCATTCTCCTGAGTGGGCTGAATTTCAATCTTCGTATCTTCAAAATAATTATTTTTGGTCAAATTAATTCATAAATTTGATCAAAAATTTC
Organism: Nicator chloris; assembly: GCA_013400495.1. Classification (NCBI taxonomy): domain Eukaryota; kingdom Metazoa; phylum Chordata; class Aves; order Passeriformes; family Pycnonotidae; genus Nicator; species Nicator chloris. Next base: position 282,014 of record WAAE01008528.1, read on the forward strand.
ATTGTCATGTTTCTTGTTTGTGGGAGAATGACAATCTCTATTATTGTTAGCTGCTCTTATATTTCACTTCAGCCATTATAAAAAATTAATAACCAGTGTTTGAAAAACCTTACCTGGTAATTTCACAAGTGAGACAGAAGGAGACAGGCAGGTTTGAAAAATGCCAGCAAGGGAAATAGATTGTGCTACTTTTTCCTGAGGGAAATAGGATACTTTTGTCTTTTTCTCCTGGTATGAGTAACACTGGAGAAAAGAAACGTCAGGCTCATTGACAAATCCTCCTCTCTCCCCAGGGAAATTACCCAGCATGGCTTTAGGCATCAGGTAACTCCTCAGGCCAAAAGACAGTGCAGTGATGCAGTAAGGAACACCACTAGCTTTTTTCTGTTCTGCTCCGTTGTGCTGTGTGTGGCTATAACTTCAGCAGAACACTTTTGTCACTGGCAACTTCTTCGCAGCCCAAAAGCCAGATCAAGGAGTGATTTCTGCACACCTCTCCAGGCACAGCAGCTCACAGGGAATGTAGTTCTGTGTGTCACCTGCTGCCATGGCCAAGACAACACCTGGATGTCATGTCAGAGTAATGTTCCCTTTAGTTGATAGCTCTTCCAGTTTAAAACTCATTATTTCAGCAAGATAATCCATTAAAGAATTTAGTTCTGAGTAATAAGACTAGATTGCCAGTACTGATTTGATTGCATCTGGTATTTCTGAAAGGAAACTCCTTGACCAATTGGAGTAATCATATTTTTTTATACTGGAAGTGATTAGACAAAACCTAAAGAGCTGAAACTAGGGAAGTCTTGATTATTGTCTGTTATCTCAAGGACAGGCTTTGGGAGCATGTGCTTATCTTCAACTTTAGTACAGCAGCTGAGGTTGAAGTGACCATAAATAAAGTTGTTCTCTGGTTTTGCAGATTTAATGGATGCCTGAGAACTTATGTAGCCTGGCAAAAAAATTTCTGAATTTTGTAGTACATTAGAAGTATTTCTCTGCATTTCATTGAGTCTTTAAGTAAATGACATAACAGGTTGAATTTATGATCGGTGTTCTTTATTTTCTGGATGCTGTGCTTAAATCATAATCAATGAAATTAGTTGCATACTGGAAATAGGAAAAAATTGTTGAGGTAATTTGTGTGAATGAGATTGAGCCTCTTTTATATGTATCACCTAAATCTATGCTAGTTCTGACCTTGTCATTGTTTAAAAGTAGTGCCAAGGGGTGACTTTAATCTCCTTGTTCATCTCTGCTGTTGTCAGTACTAATTAGTCAAAGTTAAAAAAGGATCTTTCATGTGAAATAAAATATGTTGATGTATAAGCTTGTTAAGGATATGTTGCTCCTCCTCTTAAAATCTCATCTTTCTGTCTGTGCAGTCTGACATGGAAATTAATCTGAGAGGTTCAGGGCTATTTTTTCAAGTAAAATAGAACCATGTCACCAAGCTATCCACATTTCATTTTTATCTTGTGAACTGCTGAAGGCGTGAATAGCAACGTTCAAATGATGATCTGTTCCTTGTTTCCTATCTCATTTTGCTACTTGTTTTCTCTGCTTTTGAAATACTCCCATCTGCATTTACATCTAAGGATGACAGATGAGAGAAAATTTCAGCACACTGCAGTGTTCTGTGTGTCAGAGGCATCCCACTTTCAGTGGCATGGTCTTATTTACATAGCCTTGTCCTCAATGTTTTCTACAATTACTTGACTCAAAATCAAGATCCTGCCTCAAGACAGAACAGCATCTATTAATAAATTCAGGTGAAATTTTTTAGGAATTCTAAAATGATGACAATTTTTTAATAGTGTGTGTCAAAATGCAGAAGGGTTTTAAGAATAAATAGCAATTTTTTTTTCTGTAACAGTGTTATGTATTCTGAAGGCTTCCTTATTTTCCCCTGAGTTGCAAATTGAAAATGGATCTGTTCTAAAAAACTAAATGAAATTTACAGCCTTGAAGAAATTGAAAATATTCTGGTTTTAGGGTACTGTTTTCACTATTTGTCACTGTACTGTGGAATACACTAAATTAAAGACCTCAGTATCTTAAGATGTACTGGGATGTCAGTGTGCTCCATCTGCTTGAGTATGAGTTCATACCTACTGAAGGATAATTATCTCACACATCTTGGCAGTGCAGATAAATGTATATCAGAGATCAGCCACTGGGCATTAAATAAGTGATATAACACCTAGAGTATGGGGTCAAGGGCCCCACAGGGTAGGAATTATGAAAAGAAACCAACATTTATGAAAAATCGTGAGAATTTAATTATTATGACTTGTGGGATGTTTTGTTTTTGAATATTGAAGTAAATACCTAGACACCTCCAACAGTCAAAACAAATGGAATCTTAAAAAATACTTAGGTAGTTTTAAAAAAGATATGGGCTACTTGTGCAAGATACTTCAGTCTTCAATGATAAATTCCTGCATACCCATGTTATTTAAATTTTTTTTTCACAAAGTGGGCATTGTATGGATTTATTTTCTAAATAGAAAGGTTTGCATTTCCCAGTCATATATCTTAGTCCCATATTAAAACCTAGAATATATGCAAAATGTACAATGCAAAGAAAATGGAAAACGCATGGCATTGATCAGTCTGTCATGAGGAATAATTGCATTTGTGATTATTACTTTTTAAACATAAATTGATATCTTATTACACTGTATTCTCCTGTCTGTAGGAAATCTCAGGGGGAAAGTTGTGTATCTTTGTATTATCTACTCAATAGTGATTTTTAGGGTTTCTTTTTTAAAAATTCAAATTGTCTTATAAATGAGCACTGCCAGACATCAGCTGAGTATCCCAAATGGATAAACTGAGGCTCTGTAATGACAATTCTCTGTGTTTTGGTTGATGCCTGTGTTGCTTTATGGAGTTAAGGAAACTGGGAGATGGATGTTCATGTCTCTGCATGATTTGGGTTCCTTCAGCTTTCTGTTCTGAGGGAAATGCATCTTTATCATTATTGTAAATCTTTCATAAACTCATTCTGGGCTGCATGAAAGAAAAATTGTGGACTTGAAGTCAGTTGAATGATATAATGGGGAAAAAAACAGTCAATAAAGTGTTTTCTTTGAAAACAAGTCGAGGCAGCCTTTGTGCCCTGAGCTACAGAACTCTTGTCTGAAGTTGGAAATCCTGGGTAAAATTCACCTCTCTGGCTTTGTAATATCATTGTGTTCTGGTCTTATTAATTTTTTTAAAATACAATTGTTTTTCTCATTAGAGATGGTAATGTATTTAAATCAATTGTATTTATTTAATTTCACCACATAACAAAAAGGGGCCATTTGAGGGCTTTTGTCATCTTACACATATTACAAATTGCAAAATGAACAGACTACAGTTATCCAAAACCGAATTATTTTACAGTTTATATATTCACAGTCAGTAAACATTCTTTGTCCAGTGTCAAAAGGCTTTTGGAAGCAGGTAAGTAATAATTTTTAAAAGTAATGATCAGAGAATAAACAGTTTTATAATTTTGTAATTTCTTAATATTCTTCAGTAGTGAATTTTTCATAATATCTTTTAAGAAAAACATTTTTACCAGAGCATAACATGTGACAAAGAACTAAACTAAGAGCTAGTTTATGCAAAGATGGTGTTAATATTTGCAGCATTGCCAGAAGGAACAGAACCTGACAATAGGAGCAAGCAGTGCTTGTGATGTAGGTAAATCTCCACCACAACTGAAAAATTGCTAAAAGATGAAAACATTTTTTTAACTTACAGAACACTATAGTTTTTATTTTTCTTTTTTTTTATTGTTGTTTGATTTTTTTTGTTTCAATGTCTTTGTGTACTTAAAAACATACTGTATTCTGTGTAAAGTTTGAAAACAAACTGAAAATGTTAAGTTCTTGCACTGTTCAGGTAATTAATGCTCCTTTTTAGAAAACTTCAATAAAGTCAATAGACTCATGACAAGGATGATTTTGACCTGTTCATGCTCTTATTGCTGCATTAGGGACCATGTTAATAGCAAGTCTGGAAAGGATTTCCAGTCTCATAAATGAATTGCAGATATTAAATAATTCATGTATTTTATACCTGCTTCAGAAAAGAGATTTTTTTTCTGAAAGCTATTAAAAGTTAAAGTTTATTCTTGGCATAAAGCATAGCTTCAGTCTTTTTCCACTGTAAGGAAGCATCTGCTTGTTTTAAAAGCTTGTAGTTTACCACCTTAACTTTAGGGCACTAACAGTAGTAAAAACCCAAAAATTAAAGTAATGAAGCATAAACATCAATGCCTACAAAAGGCAGTAAAAAAGCTGTAACAAGCCTTTTAAATTTTTATTGCCAAAATATGTCCCATTTTCCTTTGTCCTGTGAATGCAAAGCAGGAGGCATTTATTTGAGGAAGGTTGTGTGACTGAACAGCAGGTGTGCTCAGTTCCAAACACTTGGGCTCCAAGGTCTATTCTTGTTGGCTGGTTTTATTTTCCACTGGAGGATTCTACTTTTCAAAACAAGCATGACTAGAATGGCTTCAGTCTTTGTGCCCTGTTCTCCCTTTTCTTTCTCTCCATTATTTTTACTTATGTTTGCCTTTTGCTTCAGAATTCACTCTCATGTCTGTTATTTATTTCCACGCTGCAGAATGCTCTGAAGCCAGCAGTGTGTAATCAGTTATCTTGTTTCTTCACATTTTGTGTCTTTCGTTTCAGAAAGGTACAAAACTGAGAAGAAACTTGCTTGTTTGTTTTGTTATCTATCCTGAGATTCAGGGAAATAATTCTAACAAAAACCTGCCGCTAATTTTTTTTCCTTAAAGCATGTCTTAGGAGACTTCTACTTCATTGAAAAGTGAAATGCCTTTGGAAAACATTTGTAAAAATAGATTTATCTGAAAAAAAATCAACTCTGGTTGAAATGAACCACTTGAGGTCTTACAACTCAAACCACTTTTCAAAGATAGGTTAATTTGACTGAACTGCTCAGGGCCTTGTCCGGCCAAGCTGCATTTCTCCAGGGTCAGATAGTCTCTGGGGCCCTGTTAGAAATTTAACTACATTCCTATACACAACCAGATCTTTACAAGCATCAGGTCCAGCAGAGAACCTGCACCTGCTGCCTCCTTGGTCAGATGTGTTAGGAAGTGATCATCCACACATCCCTGATGTTGGGCACCTCCTGGCTTGCTGTGCCTTTCCAGCAGATACAAGGGTGGATAAAGTGCCCAGGGGGAGCCAAGATCTGCAAATGTGGGGCTGCTTTCAGTTGTCTGAAGGAGGTTTCACCTCCTGCTTCCTGCTGGCGAGGCTGTGGCAGCAGACACCCCCCATCATTTGTGCCACGGTGCTCTGCCCCTGCCCCAGGAGCTCTCCCTGGCTCATCCCCTTCCCCGGGCAGAGCTCCAAACATTCCAGCTGCTATCCCACACACAGGGCAGTTTCCTTCCCTGCCTTCCTGGCCTGTCCTCCCTAAACAGCCTGTATTCATCCAGTCCTGTGAGCTGCCCCACAATCTCTGTGGACACTTTTGAGTTTGTTTGATTTAAAGCAGATCAGTAACAATATCAGGATTCCCTTGGATGATGTATGTTTCTTCTCTTCAGGGTATATGCCAGGCTCGGAATGCTTGTCCGCTTCTGAGATCAGTTCATGCCAGAGTTAGAAAGGAGTAGAGAGAGACTTCCAGCTTCTTGTTCAGATGTTTGCTATTTCTTATCTTTTTGTTGAGTGTTCTTCAGTTACAAGATCTTTTCTCTTTGAGAACACAGCTGGAATGGCCCCGAGGGAGTCACTCTCAAGGCCATATGAAGCCATTTGACCCAATCCAAATCCCAAACGTACTATATTTACAATTCTGTACCTATTATCCTTACTCATTTCTCTAATTGACATTTCTACCTCAAACCATTCCACCCAATCACCCTGTGCCACCACACAACAGAAAATGGAGTCTATGAAGAAGAAGAAGCTCAGGTACCACCCAAGATCCTCCATCCTGTCCCTTTTCCAGCCTCCATCCTAAAAACCCAAACTACATTTTCACACCCTATGATAAAATAAACTAACATTTTATCAAACCTACAACTCTTCTCTGAGTGTTGAAAGTCCTTTCCATGGGCAAAAGTGAAAGGCAGTGTTCTCCTGGGGTCCCAGCAAGGGTCCTGGACCCCCCAAGATGTACATGGGGGTGTTCACGGGGGTTTCTGTCACGCTCTGGGCTCCAACATGCCAGGAGCTGTAGGTATTCCTAATCGCAGAAGTCAACAGATCAAAATGCTTCCTGATCCTATTAGTCTGATGCCAAGGGCAGCTAAAATCCAACCCATTTCTGCAAAGCAGTAATAGAACTCTTATATGGTGTTGCACGTGGTTTTACCTGACTTTGTAGGAATGGTTAATTAACTTACTTTCTTCTAGGTTCCTCCACATTTCCCACTGTCTGGTCTGTCTAAAGCACCTGTCACAGTTCATCTGGTCCCCCCTTTTTGCTGTAGTTAGTACTGCTCTGATGATTAACAGCATTATGCTAACGAGGTCCTGCAGCAGGTCGTTGGTTTCCAGTGTTGGTGGTGGAGCAGATGGCTTGGACTCAGTTCTACTCTTGGGGTTGCACTACAGTAAAGGGGAAAAGTGTATTGAAGTTGTGCATCTTCAAAGTTAAAGTAACTTTTTAGATTCTTGAGCTTTTAGAGAATGGGAGGGAGAAAATTTGAGTTAGAATAAAAAGGCATCATATCTGGAATCTTTTCAGATCTGGTAGAAACAATGGATTGAAGGAGACTGCCCAGGCATGGCAGAAAGTAGAAAAACTGAAGGATTGGCCCAGGTTCTCCATATGTATGGAGGTATTTAAGGATTGATTAACTAATCTGGCAGTAGAGAGAATGTCCAGACTGCAGGCACTTAGCGTTGCCAAAGGCCTGTTCTTTGTGAATTTGCTTTTCCTGGATGAGCTGGGATGAGGAGCCTTTGAGTTGAAGTGCCATCTGATACAGCAAAGCAGAGTGAATTCTCTTTATCTGGAACCATAATCCCAACTGAATTAAATGTCTAACTACTTACATTCATATAATTTAGTTGTTGTATAACATCCTCCTGATTAGATATTTGGTATGTCTTGCATGCAGCTTTCTGTTCCTCAGATTTCTCCTGCAGTTGCCCTTGTGATGCCTGTGTTCTTCTCTTACATCATTCTGGTGTTTAGTGAATCACTTATTAAAAATATTGCTCTACTTGGTGTCCTTCAAGGGAGCACAGATGTTTATTCTTCCCTTATACTTTATCCTGTGTGGATAACCTGTGTGCTTAAGGGCAATAAAGACTTGACTTGGATACCAGATGTGTTTAAATTTATTATCTAGACTTACAAAAAAGGTGTCTGGAAAGAAATTGCTTTTCTTCTGTTCGGCTTAACCTCAGACTGGATTTGCTTCCTACTAAATCAAAACTTTTATTGACTTAAAATGTCATAATCTGCTTTAGGTTTATTTAGCAGATCACCACTATTCTGTATACTCATGTTTACAGTTTAATGCACAAAGTAAGGAAATATATTAAAACATTTTCAAATTAATGTCTAGCACACTTTGAATCTCTGCTGTAGTGTTGTGGTGATCCTCCATCAGATGGTGCTATTGGGATTTAAGATAAATATTTAGCCTGGTTTGGGCTTATGAAAATGTCAGATCTTCATCCTGTTTGTCATTTTTTATTTTAATTTAATTAGTGGAGCTTTATGGGAGGTTTTCACACTGTTCAAACAGTGAAGAAAGCCATATCTGAACATATGGTAAATGTCAAATTCACTACTGATTTGAAAACATGCCTCTCAGCAACTTCTATTAAATGTTGTGGGTAATTCAACAAGTTTTTACCTTAAGTGTCATGAGTTTTGTGAAATCACACTCTGTTCTTATCCAAATCTAGGATTCACCCAAGCATTCCTGAGAGCTACTTCTGCTGTTCAGAGCCACATGATATTTGGGTAGTGCTTCTAATTGGGATGCTTATCACTTCCAAAACTTTTTTATATTGGCCTGTCAGCTGCCTTTTGGGGTGTTTGTTTGTTTTTCTCCACAGAGAATCAAATTTTTAAGGCACTGTAGTAATTCCAGAAATATGGTCCTAAATTATTTAATAATGTCATCAAATTAGTTCTTTTCTTTTCTTCAAGGTTGTTGATGATGAAGTTTGGCTGGGATCTGAATGTAAGCCCTGGAAATGCAGTGAGAAATAACTCTGCTTCAAAAAGTTTTCCCAAATGTCTGTAAATATTTAAATATCGGTAGGAGCAGGGATACAGTTGTCAAATTTGGCTTTTTACTCTGAGTGAATTCTAAACATTTTAACTTTTAACAATCCATTGCTCAAATTTGCTCAGTGTAAACAGAGAAATCTCGAGCAAACATAGTTCAGGCTGGGTCTTATTTCTGCAGTTCCTTCCTGCTGCTGACCATTGCTGCTGTAGTGTGACTGGGAATCCTGGAAAGCTTCTGGTGTTGCTTTTTCCTCTTATATGGATTTTAAGTCCAGCAAATGCTTTTACATTAATCATAATCAAATGCTTTTATATTAATCATGATCAGGGCTCTTGATGCAAATACTTGTTCAAAAAAGGCCGTGCAATATTTGCCTTTCAGGCATCTCTCTGATATCAAAAACCCCAGGGAATAGTTTCTATAATATTCATAAAAATCATGATAGTTATTCTTTAAACTGATTCTGTCTGGTTCACATTTCATTGAAGTGGTACTTATCTAACGTGGTGGGTTGCCAAACAAAAAACAATTTGACCTTGCAATCAGTAACTAGACCTTGCTCAAAGAAGTTAATCCAGAAATGCTAAAACACATTTCAAAGTTTCTCATTTATACAGCTTTGCAGTAATTTGCTTTTCCTCTGGTACTTTTTGGCACAGAAATGTTTTTCTTCTATCCTATTGGAACATAAAGATACAAAAGAAATTACTTTACATGATGTGAATGCTTAGAAGCACATTTTAATTGCATTTGGTATTGCTTGAGATACTAATTACTGTTACAGCCAGATACTAAATAGTGTTAGAGCTTTTGACTGATATTTCAGTGATTAAAGGGAAAAATTGAAAATGTTTCTCATTATTTATTCTTGATTTGGGAAAAAAATGAATAGTAAAAGCACATTTTGATAGTTCTTAAAATGCTGAAAATTTCACATATGGTGAACAGAATGTAGCTCTGCTATAGGTGTTAAATTTTATTTCTCTCTTGGATCTTTACTTGAGAAATATTGATGGAATAATCATCTAAATCGAAAAGCAGTAAGACCAGGAAAATCATAGTACATTTTCTTTATGTGTTGTCTTTATTTTTTGTTTTTGTGTTTTGGTTTTTGTTTCGTTGTTTGTTGGGGTTTTGGTTGTTTGTTTTTTAATACTTAAGGATCATGCTTCCACACAACCCCATGTAATTTGCTGTTGCTGAAGTATTTTTCTTGAGAGCATGGAAAATATTGCAGCTGGTAGGAAAAGTGCTAACTTGGGTGGTTAAATGTACACTGAAATCTTGGCTTAGTCCTGTCAAGGATCTATCAAACTCTCGATCCCTCTTTCACAAATTTTGAATATTGATGCACGTGTAAAATATCTTGCATTAAAATATTTCACTTTGCAGCTAGTATAGAGGAAACAACTAGTAATTTTAATATATGGTTCAGCTTACATTCCTAAAGGATATAGGAGTGACCTGAGCCTCATTTTCAAAAACAATTCTGGGAATCTAGGAAGCTTGTGTATTGTTAAATCATGAATTTCTGTGTCTGTACAGAGGAGCTGTGGGAGAAGTGAAACATCTTTCCCAAAGTCATGCCCACAGACAGGCCAGTGCTTTATTTCCCCACTCTTTTGGGGGTGTTACCATCATCTCCTTGCAGATGGTATTCAAATGGGTTCTTTCAAGAACAACAATAGAGGATAAAGGGAAAAGAAGCTGAAATCCAGCAATTTATTTCTCATATCAATTTGTCAAGTGACGTGAGTGATGAAAAGTATAGTGATGCTTTTTCATAGTCAAGAAAATATAATGAGCAGTTTTTAGGTCTGTGCCAGACAGTTGTGTGGAGGTGATTTTTGGGAGCATCCACGCTCTGATGGCGCAGTGAGTGTCTTTAGAGCTGGCTGCACTAATCTGCTGTAAACAGCCGGATTTACATGGGTCATTAAAAGGCATTTCTGTGATAGTGCCCCACTATCAAAAGAAAATATTTTGATGGTGTTCAGTGTTATCCTTGCTGGGCAAATTAAAATTCTTGTCTAGAGATCAAGAGGTGTAGCTTAGATTAATATCTTAGAGAAGGAAGAACATATTATCATCTTCCACAGTCTAATGCCTTTATCTGAGCCAGCAGCTCACGATGCTGTGAACTGCTAAATCCAAGTGACCTTTCCAGTGATATTCACAGCAAGTGGCAAGAATAACAAGTACACACACAAGGCTGCTCTGAAACTCTCCCTTCCTCCCTGTTTATATTATTGCTTCATTATAGCTCAAGATTTCTTGCAAACAATGGCTGCCACCAGTATTCCCACAGTAACAATGTGATGACTGGCATCTCACCACTGGATGCAATTCCACTGGAGCTAAAAGGACAGAAGAAAGGCTGTCTTTGCCCTCCTGTGGGAAGATGCTCCTTTTCATATTCCTCTGGGATAAGTTCATATTGTGTTGCCACAGTGGGCACACTCTATCAATACTTTATAAAGACATTCCCTGGGAGGATATTTTGACAGAATTTCCTTTGGCAGCTGCTGGTTCAGTTTCACTCATATTAATTAATTTCTCTGAGTTCTGGTCCATGTGTTTTTTGGTGGACCCATATAATCAGAGATAATCCTGAGAACAATTGCCTCTGAATCAGCAGATCTGCTCTTAAATAAAATCATATAGACTCCCCAAACCCCTTATCCTTGGCCAAAATTGATTGATATGAATTAGTGGCATAAAGTGCATTTCTTTATATACAGTGAACCTTATTTGTATTTAGCTTCTCTGCTTATTTATATAGAAAATTGAATTAGCAGTGTGATTTTTTAAAATGGGATTAGGTATTCCAGTTTGGTGAATGCTGATATCTATTTCATCCATGCTCCACTTATGTTCTTTGCAGGATGAAGTAATTCAGAAATGCTTTATTAATATGACAGTGCTTCTGTGCCAGTGTTTGGCAATATCATCAGTGATTACTTGGTCTGTCTGGCTTTTATAGGAATTTACATAAAGCAGAAAATTTTGTTATTACACTAACCTGAGTAAACTCAATTATTTTGATATTTGTAATCTTGTTTCTGTGCAGGCTTTCTGAACAAAAAGTCTGATAGTCTCATGGCTTTAGAGCTAACATGTCTAGTGAAAATTAACACCTTGCTAGATGACTTCTATAATACATTTCTAGACACTGTTATTAAAACAATTTCAGCAAGTGAGAAACCAGCAGTAACACAGAACACTTGCCAGTTGTTAAACTCAAGCCTTATAAATTGTGTGGTTACTCCAGGGACATCTGAAGGAGGAGTGATGACCACAAAGATGTATTTTCCTCCAAGCATTCTGCCAGATTGTCTGTGGGTTTCACTGTTGTATCTTATTCTTGCTCTTTCCAGGGGAAGTCCTGAGAGCTGGAGAGTGCAACCTGACGTAACCCATGGAGTCACAGAGCTGTGGTCTCCTGATAAAGCACCAAACCCTGCATGAAATAAACCCCAAGGCCAAGCACTGCCCTTGGTGCATGCCTGACTGTGCCTTTTCAGGAGCCCAAAGTAGCCAATCCAGTATTTCCCCTCTGGACCTAAGAGGTGGCTTTATAATCCAAGTTTTGAAGTGGCACTCTGGCATTCAGTCTCAGAGGGAAAGTCCTCTTCATTGGTTCCTTCTGGTTTGCCAACATGCATGTGTTAGAGCTGAAGTGCTGCAAGTGCAGCCTGTTGATACTGCTGCAGTAATCTCTTACTGTGGGATGTTATAATGCACTGACCTTTATTCACAGGCATAAACAAAGTAGTGGTAAAGACTCAAAATCCCATTTTACATTCCTGTCTGACTTTTTGAGCATTGGTGAGCTCTAAGATTCAAAAAAGTGGGATAACTTCCAGTTCTCACTCTTTTTCATCCTATAACTGTACTGAAAAAAATTGCCAGGATTTCAAGGTCCAAACTTGAGGGAAAAAATTACCACAAGAGTGGGGGGTTTTTTGTTTGTTTGTTTTTTAACTAAAAAACCCAACACAACCCGTAGAAATTCAGTAGGATTTTACTTCTTTCAATGCATCTTTGAGTATGGTATTTTCTTACATCCTCTCTCCATTTCTGAACTGAGTAGGAGTAAGCCCCAAAAGTAGGGGTAATTTCTAATTCTGAATTGAAAGTTTTAAAATTCCATAATGCGTTGAATTTAATAGAATTTTTGAGTATTGTAATATTTTGGGGAAAAAATGTACGGAAAAATATGTAAGTTTCACTAAGCTGTATTTTCAGGCCTTTAAAAAAAGATTTTACCTGCAACTATTTAAAATTTGAATGTTGTCTGTCTGTGCATTGTTGTGAGCTGCACACTTCTGAAAATGTGACAAACCCTTATGAGAAACATTTTTTTGAGCTTGCCCAAGGAGTTAGAATGCTGGCTACAGCTGAAAGAAACATTTCTGGCTTTAATTGACATGATATTTTGGTGTAATTCTGAGAGTATGTGCCAGACTCTATAACCCCATAAAATGTAATACTCTTAATATTTTTCCTCCTGCAATTCCACGTAAAATTTCCTGTATTGTTAATGAAGAAGATAACTTATACTTCAGTATCTTTCAGACAAAAAGTATTCTCTGGGGTGTGCTCAGTTTGAAAGAAATCTGCTGTATGCTGACAGACTTTTCTATTTATCAAGACAGTCTGACAGGGGTGACCCACCAGTACAAGAACTGGTCACATTCACTTTTTCTGAATATCTCAGAGTGTCATTTCAGTCAAGCTGGGACAATTCCCTTAAGAAATAAAGACAGCTGTCGTAAAAATCTGAATGGAAATAAATTTTTATTTTGTTACTGAGATGGTTCTGAGATCATCTGACCTCCTTGTTTCAGAATTTGTCACTTGTTGGAGAAGTGTCATGTTATTAATCCCTCGCGTGCTGAAACGGTGGCAGAATTGGAAGTGGAGGAGTCCAGCTCAGGCAGTCCCTGGCAGCAGCTGCAGGTGGTGGTGGCTGCAGGGTGTCTTGGGGTGGGCAATATAAGCAGGGTCTGAGCTTAGCCTGAATTCAGACTCCATCTGGGGGAAGTGAACATCAAAGATTAAAACAGGCCTGGTTTTTGAGCAAAGTGTTTGATAATATTGAGGTTTCAAATAGCAAAATTCCTATGACTCTCAGGTGTACATTGCTTTTTGGTTTGCTTTCTCCCCCACTCTGGTACCAGCTGTTTCTTTTCATTTTTTCTTTGGTCTGTTGACCTTGGTAAAACTAAAGAAAGCCTTTCTACCTTTTTTTTTTGACTTTTTTGAAAACTTACTCAAAGGAAGTGAGACTGGAGCCTAAAAACCTTTGGTTTTTCCCTTAAAAAGGCAAACACCTTTATGTGTTATCATTGATCTAGTAAAAAGTGATTAAGCTTTCAAGTATTCCTTATCTACATAACATATTTTAGAAATAAAAGCCTTGTTGGTAAATTGCAATTAGGCTTTGCTGTTCTTCAGTTGACTGACAGAAACTTGTTCTGTATTAAAGGTGAAGATAAATGAAGGCAAATAGACTGCATTAATGGCAGTTCAGGGGTATGTGCAAGGTTTTTTTCCTGTGAAAACATACTCTGGACAACGAGCAAGAGCCATAGGTTTTGTCAGTGGCACTTGACTGTGGTGGGGTTTGTTAATGAACCCAGGGCTGTGGCTGCCCTGGGGTGGAGTGCAGGACACTGGTGGAAGCCAAATGTCCAGGGCTGCTGCTGCCTGTCCTACCCAGCTCTAAACTGGAGAGAAGAGAAGGCAGGAGGGCAGGAAACTTCTGGCACAATAACAAAACTGAGACTGCAAGTGTCCGTCTACCCCAATGAAGACACAAAACAGTAAGTGTATCTTTTCTGGATGAATCAGATATTATGGAGAATTTAATAAGGGTTGATAGCATAAGCAGGAGTGTGAGCTGAGTGCAGTATAAGAGTAATGATCAGTTCAAATTGCTTCCATGTCGAATGACAGTGAAAGGTGAAGTTCCTGATTTAGCTTTATGCTCACACAGAGTGCATAGCTGTACCCTGGAGAGGAACAGACCTGGCAGGAGTCTCAAGGTGAGAGACCACGGAAAGCCTGCAGGATGTGAGCTGGGAAGAAGGGTGGTCTGTGTGCTGGCTTTTAATAACTGCATGAATATTTACTTTAGTTTGAAGTCTTTCTTCATTTGGACTCACAGGACACTACTTAGAAACCTGGTGTCATGATGAGGATACTGAGCAGCCACTGGAAATAGAGAGCTCTCTCAGCAGCTGTTCCAGGCTGTGGCAGGGTATTTGTCCTTCCAGAATTTCACTTTGGTTTGGGAATTTGAATACAAACTGAGAGTGAGGTGTCAAAAGCAGGAAGCCCTTCTGAGAGTTTATGAAATAGCAGATTAAGAAAAGGTTTGATGAATTTTGCCATTGTGGGATTGACCTTTTTGCTTTGCTGGGTAGCTGAGTAGTTTCAGCACCCAGGGGAGTCTGCACACTGCCTGCTTTCAATGATCCAGCACCACGGAATCCGGGGAAAAGAAATCATGCCAAAGTACATGAGTGTTCTCAGAGAACTCACAGATCTGAAATGGAAACCAGCTGTGATGGGGGCAGAGGGAATGAGAAACACTTCAGTAACAGAAATTTAATTACCTTGAATTTTCCTCATAAACAGATCAGAAGTAGACCACACCTCAGTGTACCTACTGGTCTTAAGTTATCTTTAATTAGCAAATATTCTAATTGTAGTTATTCCCAGTGAATTGGATATTGTCAGGCCCACGGAATTCTATATTGTCAGACTGTTTTTCTTTCTTTATGTAAACATTTAGAGGTATGCTTTAGAACTGAGAGACTTTCTGTTCTTTGATGCTAATTAAATGTTCTGTCTCATCACACATAGCCCGAATTATCTAGGTAGTTTACACATTTAGCTATCTTTAGTTTTAGATATTCAGTACTCAGGTATTAATTTGTTAGGAGCTTATTTTTTTTATTAAATTGCTTCTAAATTGCACTATACATATACAAGTGTAATTATATATATAATCAAATCTGGCAAAATGATCTTCATGTAGTATAAAAGCCATTTAATTGCCTTCTATATTTTGATCTGTAACATGGGATTGATTTATCTGTACCATTTTCTATGCTCAGTATTATCCCTGTCACTAAATAAGTTATCAGATTTTTAATTATCTGCAATATTATGTGAGTTATGGGAGATGCTTTTCAGCATATAGAACCATTGCAGTGCTTGACAATTGTCATTTCACTTTTTTTTTCAGTGAGAAGTTTAAACTCTGCTTCTGCTGTTCAATTCATTGTACATTTCCCTAAGTTTTTTCTTTAAAATTTGAGTTTCTAATTTAAGTTTCTTCTTAAGTGCCCCACCCCGGTTTTCCTTCAGACTGTGTTTGAAATATGATCAATCTCATCTGTATATGCTGGTAAAAAATCTCTGCAGATAAATCAAAGTCTGGGTCTGCAAAGGAGAACATTATTCCATTATCAAATAAATCACACAGTTTATGACTCTTTTTAACTGCACTGCCAGAAGTTATTTACTGAATGATGGTGAAATACAGATGGTATTTCACTCAGTCACAGATACCTGAACGGGTCAAATATTTTAGCACATAACTACAGCACAAACCAAGAAAATGCAAAGGCCAAATCTAATACGTTCTTTGGTGTTTCACACATAAATACAGCTTTTTATATTTGCTTCATGACTGATACCTCTTGGTGTCTCTGTAGGTTACAGGTGAATATGTAATTGTGCTCTCATTCAGAGAAGCCCACAGTTGTTTTGGGAGCAGCCCAGGCGGGGTCAGGGTGGGCAGTGCAGGTTTGGTGCTCACTCTCATGGATGGATCCACGGCTCTGTTCTCTCCAAGCTTTGTACAGACAGCACAGAGGAAGGCATGGAGCAGCTGCATAAAACTCCAGCCTATTCATTAAAAACCCCCCGGCCCTGGCATCAGGGATTTGTTGAGGCAAAGCCTCATGATTCAGAAAAACCCTTCCATGCTAATTCCAGAAAAACAAAGTACAAAAATAAACACTTCAGGTGAGGACATAAAGTCCCAATGTTTCTGTTAAGCTGCTATGGAATCTAGTTACCATTGGAGTTTCATATCCATGACTTCAATTCCCCCCGTTGTGATGGATTTTAGTAATTTAGTATTTAGAATTTAATTAGTAATTTAGTGGCTGTTGCATCCAGGGTTTCATTCCTTGTCATACTGTGCAGGGTGTTATCACCCTGCTTGGTTTATTTTCTGTCTGGTAAGATATTGTAAATTCCTTTCAATATGAGAGAGTTTTCTTTGTGTCACTTGTGGATCACGTAGCCCAGAACTGGTCTACACTTTTGACATCTGAGCTTTAATAGTATTTCAGAAAGGCGTGAGCAGAGTGGCCACTGATACTTGTGAGTTTTGTGCATAAAGTCTGGAACTTGAAGCAGGTGGCTTAAGAAAGCTCAGTATGTTTTCTTTGGGTGATGGAGCAGGAGGGCTCCTTACTTCAAACTGACACAGGCAGAAATTGAAACAGGCTAGAGCAGCAACAAAGGTACTCATGGCCTGCAAGCTTTTCAGCTGCATGCTGGAGGTCAGATCCACAAAGGACTAAAATGATCCCATCAATTTAGGAAATGTTGTGAGAAGCCAAAGAAGAGTTGTATACCACTCTGCTTTGACTTGCTTCATACTTACTGCTATTTCAAACACAAACTACTGTCTTTTAAAATCATGTTTTGATGCTCACTTCAAATAATCTGCAGAACCCTGCAAAACTATCCCAGGACTTGCGAGCAGCAATGTGTCTTGATTCACATTTTTGTAAAGAAGTATTTTAGGTTGCACAGATTTGCCATAAATGGATGAAACAAAAGAAGAATGCTTAGCTATAAAGCAGAATGAAATGGATTTATGAACCATTGCTAGTAATGTTATGATGAATCCTCTGAGTTCCTCATGAATTGCATTCAGTGAAGTATATGCAAATAGTCAATATTTCTGGTGAAGCAGGCAGGTTTACTGATCTAGATCTTTGTAGATTTTGACAAACTGTCCCTAAAAAATTAAAAATAAAAATGTAAGAATTCTCCAATAAAACCATCAGTTTTTAAAGTATGAATTGTTTAGCTTTCACATTTCAAAGCAACTCTTAATTTGAAACTGTTGTTTTACTATGCAATATACAGCAATACTAAAAATTGATCACATTAAGAAGGAACATTTGTTTGGTACTGGCAATTTTGATACGTTTGAAAAGCTAATGAACTGGGAAATGATGACTTTACGTTCAAAATGATTTTTGAGTACCCTGTCATGTAAAAACAACTTTAATTATGTATTACATCCACTGCTTCCCAAAGAAGCAAAAAAATTCTTATCTAGCCATTTCTCAGGATATTCAGCATGCCAGGAAGCACATCATCTTATTAGAGTGAAGAAAGGCAGTTGATTTTTTTCTAGTATTTGTAGAGAGTATTTATTATAATGCAAATAGTGATCACTTCTTTCAAAGAGCTAGTTTATCAGCCATGTAATATATAATACACATGTGTATTAGGCAAATGTGATTAACATTAAAATGTTTATAATATATTCATATATTTATATTTTAAATTGCATTAAATAACAAGAGAAAGAAACAGAGCTGTGACTGTGTGTGCACAAATGCATGTGCTGCTATTTCAGCCTCAAAACTGAGAGTGGTGTATTTCCTGATGCTTGGTCCCATGAACTGCCAGAGGATGTGAATGTAGATTTGTAATCTATTTTAATAGATATCACAGAGGAGTGTGTCTTAAGCAGTGGCACCACTTTAGCTTTGAAATAGGTGCTTATAGACTAATGCTGTTCCACTCCATGTGTTCCTGAGAATATTCTTCTTGCAGTTATAAAGCCAGTGCCAAACAACAACCAAAAGGTTCTTATTTTTACCTTTTCCAGCATTTTTTGATCCCATAATGCAGTATAGACTAGACTGGACACTCATTGCAAGTGCACACTTGACTTTCCATGGAGCTCCTTATCATCTGATCATCAACCAGCACCTTTTCTCCCCGGGCATCTGGACCCCAGAGTGATAAAACCTTTGATTTTTCTGACTCAAAATACAGCCAATTAATTTCTAGGCTGCCTGATCTGTGAATGCACCACCAGGATAGGCATTTTTTCATTCTTCATGGGTGAAGGAGCAAACTGTAACTGCGAGGCAAGAGATGAATGAGGAATGGAGAACAGAACTAGAACAGACAGTCCTGGCAGTATGCAACAGAAAAGAGTGATATTTTGGAAAGGATGCTGCTAGTGTGAACTTTTTGTGGAAAAGTTCTTAAAAATGTTCTTCCTTTCACAGAAATCAAATTATATCCAAAAAGTATTGGTTGAATCTATGGCAAGTGGACTTTGCAAGCCAGTTCTGTCTCTGACCTGCAAGACTCTCACGAGGGGAGCATTTAGTTTTATTTTCATTTCTCGCTGTCATTAGAGAACTTGCTTTTTCTTTCCATCTTCCACATATCACTTACTGTGTCTGATTTTCTCTATGTATTTTTGCCTTTTTATTTTACTGATTAACACCATTTTCTTTTGTTCATGTAGCAGCAATTTAATCTGCCCATTTTTAAGAAAAAAGATAAATTTCAAAGAAGCAACCCAAGCAGGCTACATAACGCAAGTATCAGATGGATTGGAACATTCCAGTCTAGTACATCAGGAAACCATGGTTGGGTAACACTTCCTTAAAGTGAAGTAACAGAGAATAATGAATGGACTATGACTCACAATGAAATCTAGAAGAAAAGAATGTTGAAGCTTGAGAGATAATACAGTGATGCTGAAATGTCATACGTGTCATAAAACTACTGAAAAATGAGAAGCTTTGAGCTGAAGCTCTAAAAAAGAATCTGTAAGGCAATAGTTTGGGTTAGTTTTCTGACTTTGAATTCGTTGGAAGAGAAGGAGACTTAAATAAGACATTGCATTTGTCATAAGAAATATAAACATAAGCCTGCTGTTTTCTTAAAAAACCTCAAACACAAACGATATGTGGGTGTGAATTACTGAGACAGGCTCTATATTTCACTTACACAGTAATTACAGCTGACAGGTCCCTTTTCTCATTTACTTCCTGGATGGTTCTCCTTTGTGTCTCCCTGTCTCTCTTTCTGCAGTAAATTTCAAAATTTAAGGTCAATGGAGACAATAAGTAAGAATCCTGTTGCAGAATTAAGCATCGTTAGGTGGGATTGTTGTGGCAGCTTCATGCAGAAGATTCCAGTTAGCATTGTATAAATATCAAATGATAATCAAGGTGAGGTATAGACTGTCAGGACTATAGCTGTAATAAATGCAGAGGATCAGAAAATTGCTTCATAATGAAAAGATATATGGCCTTGTTCCAAACCCAAATTCACACCACCAGCAAATTAGAAGAGGGTATTTCAAGAGCATTTGCAATGGGCCACAGTTATTGAATGCCAAGTGACATGCTTGCAATGATCTCATTATTTTTCTGTTTATTCTAATTTCATAATATACACACTTTTCTGTAAAGATCTATACTTCTAAACTTTTCTGGGGTATTTTGTTTCCTTTTTCTAAAAGTTTTCGGTTTTCGCTTTCTGCGTTGGACAATTTTTATTTCTTATATAGTGAGAAGTGTTTTGTGGAAACAGAGGATGCTGAGCCACAAGGGGCACCAAAGATGGATCTCTGGTCAAGACAAGCCAATTCTGACCTGGTGAAGGTAATTTTTTAGGAAGGTGTGGGCTTTTCTGTGTCTGACGCATTGTGTGGGTGGTATGAAGATGAACCCTGTGTTCATCTGAAGAAATTAATTTTGCAGGCACAGTGACCTTGATGGCTTTCCTCTGAAGTGAGGGAAACCATTGCAAAAAGTCCAGGCATCAGTAATGCAATGACTGGAAAATATACTAAGTGGAAATAAAAAGAACATTGGAACTAGATGTTGCTTTCCCAAACTGATTCAGAATTGAATTCTCAGTTATTGGTGTGAGTGTAATGTTACAAATTCTGATGGTCTAAGTCTCAAGGACATCAACCTGGTTTCTGTCTCAAGGCTATGCCACTGACAGAACATGCAGCAGGTACCAAGGTAAGTAAATTCTACCTAATCACAAATTTACTGTGCCAGAAGAGGAAGGTGTATCTCAACAAAGTGAAACAGCTGTTTTTGAAGGTTCTTTGTACATTTTCCTCTTTATTTTCTGTACAAAATTAATTTTAATTTGCACATGTGATGCCCTCACGTATCTGGAACAGTCATCCACAGGCTGCAAGCAGAAAGTAGAAGATACCCTCAGCTGACTGGCAGGAACACTGCTGGGCAGAACCCCTTAACTTCCTCTGCTGACTTGTGCCTTAGAGGGAGAATGGCTGTAAATTTCCTCCACTGACACTGTTGAATGAACTGAGACTTCGTGTAAAGAATCATGAGCCAGCATTCAAGTTATGTTCAAGGTCAACTCACTTACATTTGGTAATTAAAAAAAGGCATATTGAAATGCTGTGAATCTTGAGGAGGATGTATGAAAGCTCATTTATCAGGCTATTATGACGAATATTTTATGCTATTAATGACTTTCCTGCAGACATGCTTATGCACTTGCCCTTCAAATCCTCTTAAATTTCTCTACCTTGCAAGTTTGAATCTCTTATGAAAAACACTGCTTAAAATTCCATGGTCAACAACGGGTGGATATTCAGTTCTCTGGTGTTCCTGTAGGAATCTTTACACGTAATGCAGCATTATTTAATCTCTTACCTAAGCTTGGGTTAGAGGATCCAAGTGTTTATTTTTAATATTTTATTCAGTTAACCATATTCTTCAAAGATTTAGGCACAAAAAGAGTAAGATCTTCTTTTCCCCTTTCCTTTTACAAGGATACACAACAGAATATGGGTCTGAAGTATTGACTTACAATTTTCTGAACACTTTTCTTTTAAAAGATTTTCCAGCACTGAGACATAGGAGCTATGTGGGGAAAGGAATCCCAGTTTGCACGTGCAGCAAGCTCAGTCCTCTACCAGTGAGTGGATATTAGCCCTTTGCCTAAACTTTGAAGTCTCAGTGGTTATACTGCTCATCATTACCATGTTTTTTAAAAGAAGTATGTTATTAGAATATGTTATTATTTTCACAGACAGCAAAGGAATGTCTCAGCTGGAGTCCAGTGTCCATTTTTCCCGAGCAATCTGTATGGCTTGACTTGAGGGCAAGTTCCTGCTCACTAGAGGCATCAAAGAGTTTTCTGTGGCAAGAACTTCCCTGTATCATGGTAAAGATGTAAAGAGAAAGATGTAATTTTGGTCCTCAAAATATTATTTCTCAAAATTCTTTGCTGAGATGTTGGGAAGAAACGGAGTTTTGAGTTTAGAGCATTGGAGCTTTAATGAGGACAAGGTGGTGTTGAAAATTTGATGAGGGCAAGTCCTGTCATGCTGGTGGTTCTCTTTCCCACAGGAACAAAAGTCATCAGGTCTGGTCATCAGCCCTGGCCTGCCAAAGCCAGCTCCTCTGTGAGCTGACCCTGGAACCAGGCACTGGCAGCTCACAGGTAGGAAGGGAGCAATGCAAGGGATCAGCAGGTCACCTCCCTTCTGTCTCCTGTCCACGTGACATCCCAAATCCAGCTGGGCTTCACTCTCTCCATATGCATGGGGAGAGCATTGCTGCAGGTTTGGGGCTCTCCTTCCCCTCAGCTCAGGACTGTCTCTGGGGAAGCACAGTTTTTGTTGTACTGATGATTTTAAAGGGATTTTTAGAGGGGTCTTTTAAAACTTCTGATCAACTGAAGCCTGTCCCAGACACAAGTTGCTTTCTTTGCAACAAATTCCACAGACATGAAAATGTTATACTTTTCAGTAAGGAGTCCATTTACTGCAGAGTTGGCATTATGCAAACACACTGACAGCCAGTGCAGCACTGTGGGCAGCCAAGGCCAGATCAGAAAGGCTATTTTCAGAAAAAGCAATGAATCTCAGGACCTTCCATATAGCATTGGCTTTGGAATAAAAGTTGACTTACCTTGAAAAGACAGGGGTGAGTTTTAGGAAAGCTGAAGCAAATTGGTAAAAAGCCAATGCTTCTGTAATATTTTTTTTTTTAATGGCTTATCAGTATCTCAACACCTGTAGTGGTGTTTAGAATTTTTTCCTCTCGAGATTTTTCTTCCTTTATGATCTAAAAGTGACTTGCTCTGACTGACTGTGACTGTTGTCTGTGGAATTCTGGGGAGGTCCATTTCCAGCTTCCACTCAAAGGGTGATGCATCCCAAGTTATTCTGCACCATTTCAGTCCTTTCAGTCTCCTTTCTGCTAAGGAGGTGGTTGATAAAGAGTTCCAGAAAACCTGGAAGTATTTTGAATATCACAGATGGATTTTGAGTTAGCAATACCCCACTGAAAGTGTTAAGGTATGCATTTCAATTAGTTTTAAAAATGTGTACATGATCAGGTGGGTGCATCTTTGCTCACTCTGTGCATATATATGCTAAATTGCTTAAAATTGTGCAACTCAAGATTTCTGAGGATGTGTAGTCCTCAAAATTTTTACAGTATACCTAGAAATCTTTCTGCCTGAACACTATTCAACAATGGTGTCTGTGTCATTCCTTGTTTTCCTCCATGTATAGCTCTGCCTGCAAATCAGTTTTGGCTCTGTTTGACAAAATCTGCAAGTCTCAAAATTGTCAAGCAGCACAGTTGTGTCCCAGCAGCACCATGGGGTGCTAGAAAGTATTTGCTTGATATGGTAACAACCAAAAGACAGCAAGTGATGGATGTGAATTTACCTGGCAGCTTACAGGTATGATTAGCAGCAGGTAATTCCTGCACAACTTCAGAAAATGTATGCTGCTAAAAGATAAGTTGAATTTCCCATCCATGGAGAGAAGCTTCAGCTGGTGTTTGTGCATAATCAGGGAAGCTGTGTCTCTAGGTTTGGACCCTGTGGGGACTGAGCAAACAGGAGGTTAGGATGTGACTTCCCCACAACACAGTAAAATGTGCCCTGAGCCCCAGGACAGCCCAGGTTTGTTTTGGAACAGCAGCTTCATTTTATTTTTCTGAGCTTTATCTCTCATGTTCTCCTTGACATTCCTTTTTCTGCCCGTGCTCCTGTTTGCTGCCATCACCTTTCACAGCTTCCCTCATCCCGTTAAGTTATGCTATTTGATGTTTTAAAAATACTCAGAGTCCAAAAAAAAGAAAAGTAGGAAGCAAAATGGAATAAACATGTCAGTTCAACTTCTTTTCATCTCAGCTGTTTGTCCTGGGTACTGCAGGACATCCACCCTAGAATCACAGGAAGTTATGCAAGCCCAGACTAGGGCAATTTTCAACAGATCTGTGTTTTAGACTTAGGTGGTGATCATAGCTGATGAGTATGTATACAGCAAAACAGATGAGGCATAAACCTGATGCAGAGAGAATCCCATTCAATCATTAATAATGGTGCCTTAATCTTGCCTGCCCACTGTTAGTGCTGGGAGCATTCTGAGGGCGTTAAAGGGTTCTTAGCTAGGTCAGCTTGCATATCTTCTCTAGACCTTTGGCAGGGATGGAAACACTCAGGGAATGTTTGTGTAGCACAAAATCCATTTTTTTTTAAACACCACTTAATTACTTGGCTAACATAATTCTAAAAGCTTTGTCACTACAGTATGGATAAATGGTTTAGTGGCTGGGAATATAGTTTTATTTTAAAGTTGAAGTGAAATGTTTACCTCAGAGGCTCAGAAAAAAGCTTCTGGTCTGGAAAAGTATAGAAACATCTAGTAGGTTGTATTTGCTTGGAAGTTTAGTGTTCTCTTAGGAGTCTGGCTTTTGATGGTATCAGTACTGACTTTAATTACTCTTGTAATATTAAACTGTTTTTAATGAAACTTCATTTACCATTATAAGGAATTAATATCTTCCTTCCTCTACACATCATTCAAGATAAAATGGAATCCAGTTATTTTGCAGTATTAACAAGTGTTCTAAATATATGATTTAGTGGCAGATGTTACAGCATCCTTAAGCACCTCAATTACTTCAGCTGTTCTCAGATGCTGCTCCCAGGAAAAGTACCTCAGCAAGAATATAGAAAAGGAATCTCTTGCTGAAGGTGAGTAATTTTTGCTTGATCAATGCCCAGATGTTGTATCTGAACTCATAATGTGGACCTGAAATGTCTTATTTTGTGATTTGATTTCACAAAACTGAAATAATAATATAATAATAATATCTGGCGATATTTCTGCTTTCATGTAAACATTGCATGCAGATGCTGAACTAAAGGAGCTTTCAGAGGAATTCTGTGTCCTGCTTCATCATTCTCCTTATCAAGTTTCACCAGAGAACATAATAGATGTTCTGATTTCAGATGACATTTTACCTTGTCAGCCTCCAAGAAAACATTCACCTGATGATAATCCAGAGGTGTCCAGGTTTCACTTTTTCTATTGCTTGCCTTTTTTATTTTTTTATGAGTGAAAATTCAATATCTCACTCCAAAAGTGAAAAGTAACTTTTTACAATATCTGCGCTTGGAAATGTAATTCAAGCAAGAAAGTTTGGCAGTACAGCAGCTCTTATGAAAGAAAAGAAACAAGATTGATTCACCAGGGAAAGAAATGGAGACATTTCACTGAACTGGATCCAAACAATGTGTTGGTGTTGCTCTTCTCTTGTTGTGTTTGTATTATGGGATAGCTTTTGCAGTCATCAAGGAATAAAAGTGCCACCAAACACTCTAACTCAGGGCTTCAGCTGAGATAAATTTTACCTATTCTTTCTTTGTAGTTAGGAGAACACGTGCAAGGCCAGGCTGGATGGGGCTCTGAGCAGCCTGCTCTGGTGGAAGGTGTCCCTGCCCAGGGCAGGAGGGTTGGAACAAGATGATCTTCAAGATCCCTTCCAGCCTAAGCCATTCTATGATAATTTGCCTAATTTTGCAAGCTGCAATTATAAAATACTACAGAAATACTTTCAAATATATATCTGTAGGAACTGAATCCTCAGCAATTTCTTGTGTAAATCACAGTGCACACTGATTTTGCAATTTATGGTTTAAAAGGACTTTCAAGATACTTCAGTTCTCAGTCTAATGTATTCTACATTCAAAACAACCCCTTTTTTTTTTGTTTCTCTGTCAGATCACCGTTGTTTTCTAAGTGTATTTTCCACAAAACTCCAGAGTTACTCAGACAACACTAAAGGTTTCCTTACTGCAGTGCTTATCCTGTGCTTTATGCAAAGCTTTCGAAGTTATGATGGGGTAGGCTGGCACTCAACTCCCTCTAACATAATGCCATTAATGCTTCTGAAATCTCCTCATTAATGTTTTATCTCCACAGACACGCTCTTGGAATATTTTGTTTTTCTAACTATATGGGGCTTGGGACTCTGTGTGTAATTTTTCTTTCAGAAGAGTAATTTTTTTCTGGTTTGTGTGCGCAAGGAGGATGCATTTGTTTTATCTGCATGATATTAACAAAAGACTGGAAGATAACTTGCAATTGTTTTCAGTCATTTGCAGGGAACAACAGTTTGTGAAATAAATGTGAAATAATATTTTTGGCAGTATTTCAGAATTTTTTACCCAACTCTGGAAATACATGTGGCCGTTTAATAGGATAAGTGTCAGAGCTTTAGAGCTCCTCAGAGTGTGTTACAGAATTCCACTGATAACACTGTGTTTCTGTTGGAAAAGCATCCTTTCTCTGGGGAAGATACAAAGGTTAATTTCTAAGAGTAAAGTATTTTTCATGCTTGTAGTATATCAACAAACATATTAATTAGAATGTGTTATAATTAACATGCTCAGAATGATTCAAATATTTTACTTGGACATGTTTCTGTCTTGGGGCTTTTTCTGGACTGCTGATTTGCTGGTTTTTATGAGAGTTTGTAATTGCTGTCTGGGCTGCCTTGGTTTTATGACCTTACTGTGCATCATGGCTGTTCATGTGAGAGATAGAAGTAGATATCCAAATTACCAGGGTTCAATGTCCATTCCCATGATTTTGCTATAAAGTGGAGTCAGAGAAGATCTTTTAATGCTGTATAATCATCACTGTAATTGTTCCGTGGTATTCACTCACCCTTTTAATGTGCTTCATGTTTGCCTTCAGGAATAAGGAAATGAAAAATCCCAAACTAAAATGTGCATTTATGTCTCCATAATGTGATGTTACCTGGTATCTTTTCATGTGGAATATTGTGGCCCATTCTTATTTGGTTCCCAGTGTGGGATGCTTAAGTATACCCAAGTGACCGACCTCATTTTAAACTCTGCTGGAGTAGCATTTCCCATATAATCTTTTTGACCAGCTTTGATCCTAGAGAGCTTTGATGAAGCTACTAATTAGTTTTTTGATTCATCTGTGTTTAGGAAAGAGAGATTTATTATAGTAGCACCCGCTTGTGCCACTGATAATTAAAAGACTGTCAGCATTTTCATTATATAACTCATCTTGCAGCAGAGAATCCCTCCCCATCTGACACTTTGGATTATTTGTGAATGACTGTGGCACTCTGAAGGACTTGCCACTGAGGCTAAAATTCACTGGAAACAGCATTCCCATGAACCATTCCAGCCATCACTGCTGTGAGGTAAGCACAGCCTGACACTCGTCTTTTCTGGAAAAAGCAGAAGAAATTGAAAAATCAGGACCAGACCCTTCATATTTGGAATTTGTGTGTGAGGGCTTTTTTTTATATAATTAGGAAAGTAAGCTGTGCTGCAGATAAATTTAAAAACCCAACAACCTGAGAAGTAGAGTCCCCATTTTTAGAATTTCAGCCTTGTGTATCTTCTTCATAAACCTACAGAAATAATCTGTTGTTGCCTTGAAAAGAATTTTTAAACCCTTACAGTTTTGTCAGCAGCTGGACCCCACGTTCCTCATTTTTGGCACGTGATATGTTGGCATTATGTTATGTATCTGCTTTTTAAAATCTGATTTTCCAAAAGACACATATGGCCTTTGCTCAGCCCAAGATGTAAGTTCACTTGGTCTGTATTCAATGTCGGGCTGCCCCTGGCTATTCCCATGTGAAAAAATCCTCTGTTCACACAGGGTGGGTCATTCTCCATGGGGTTCAAACCCCACACATTCACCACCCTGTATTAGAAAGGAAAACGTTTACAGGTTATCTAAATTGTCAGCAATTCTGATTTTGCAGCAATCTACAAAATTGGACTATGACCTATGAGAATGAAAATCTTTCTGTAATGAGAAATTTTGGTGTCTTTCTGTGCCTTCTTAAAAGCCCAAGGTGAATCCATGTCTCCTGGTGTGACTTACTCCAGAAGCAGCTCCCAGCGTTTCAGGCAAGGCTCTAATACACTCCTTTGAAAATTTATGTGTGTTTTATAACAAGGAGGTAGAGCACACTCACACACAATATAAATTTTACTGCATAACAATAATTCAGTTTCTTTTCTTTTAAAGACTCTTGAAGCAATACATTTTTTTTACTTGGCTGTCAGTGCTTTTTACATTTATAAAAGTGAGATGGCAGGGGAGGAAATGGGATTGTATTACACCTCTACTTGCATTTATGCATTTGTGAAATACCATATGCATGGTTTATAAATTCTGTTAGATCAAATCCCTACCACTTACCACAACATAAATTTATTTTTATATCTAGTCTCATTGACTTTTCCAAATGGACTTCTTCTCCCTCTTCATTTATTTTATCATTTTCTCTGTCGATAAATCTGCTGTCAGAAATTGTAGCTTCACATCAACTTTCTCCATCCTGGAAAAAATTTTTTTCATAAGCAGCTTTTAATGATCATCTTTAATGGAAACCAAATAGCAATGTTTTATATTTGGGAAAGGAAAAAAAAAATGAAGCAAGTCTGGTGTGTTCTGTCACAGTGCTCCAGCTCTGAAGATCTTGGCCTTTGGAGGGCAATGGCAGCTCTTCTGTTGTGAGTCCTAGAAAAACCATGACAGGCTTCGTGTCAGTGCTTGTCAGAAGGGAGAGAAGGAGAGGCCCTTGCCTTTGCACAAGTAAATTGAAGTGGTGAGCCACTCCATGTTCTCCACTGTCTTTGATCTGGAAGTTGTAACATCTGCTGAGCCACACCAGCTCTTTGGTAGGCCCCTGGATTTTCTGCATAAGACAGAAAATTGTCTTTTAAGTACCTTCTCTGTCCTCCCATTCCCCAGAAAGCAAGCAGGTTGTGGTGGATTGTCATGGGTGTGTTTAGCCAAACAGACTTTTAAATCAAAGTATGATATTAATGGATTCTGGAATAATTGTTTTCATACGTTGTAAATACAATATAGTAACAAAAGACAATTAGTATTTTCACTTTCTTTGAACAAGTAAAGTGCAATTAAAACCACACATGCATTTGCAGTTGCCCAGTACAAAGAAAAATTACCATCTTAATGCAATGTGGCCATTAAATTCAGAGGAGACAGGAGATGACATGCACAGGAGTCACTTGAGGGAAGTAACGTGTTACAGGCTTGGTGGATTTTAATGTTGTTACTTTTCTTGTTAAAATCCCCTGCTACCACTTGGCTGGGCTTAATTAATGGTTTTGAATTTTGCTGAACTTCAAAGACTGGGAGGTGCTTTCAGATCTGATATGTAAAAATGAGAAATGATGTTGGAAGTTATTCTCAATCAGATAGAACACACACTTACTGTCTTATTATTGTAGTGTAATATATCATCAAAGAACAGATAAACAAACCTCTTCTGATTAGTTTCCACCTCATTTATCTACTTTGTACAAATTAACTGTTGTCCTTGACATCTAGAGGTGAAACAGTCAAATTCGAGTACTTACAGGCAATAATAATGATATTCTGTGTATATAAACCCTTTTCCTGGTTTTGCACATCACAAATACTTTTTCACATAAGTGGTTTTATTATGGGTGAAATAGTTCATAATCCCACTCCTTTCTTCTTGCCTCTTGTAGTTTATTGTCTTAGGATAGGAGGTGTACACATGACTTCAGCTCCAGAATTGCTTCTGTACAGTAATGAGCTACTTCTGGCCAGAATAAAGCACTGGCCAGTCAGGCAAGGCCACATTAGCCACTAATGGGGTGGAGTGAGGGGCACATCCTGTCCAGTTCAAACTCCTGGTAGGGATTGTCAGTGGATAGGATGTAATTTCCCCAGAAGGTACAGAAAGCCATGCCTCAGGGATGTATAATTACGTGGCTCAAACTGATGTCCACAGTGGTGGTGCCCCTGGCTGTGTGTCAGATTTGATGCTGAGTGCCCAGCACCCCCTCACACACTCACCTGCCCCCTCCCAGCACTGCTCCATCTCCAGTACCATTCCACAGGTCTCCAACTTTTGGACTGAGTTCTTTGGGGTGCCTATCTTATGATCATTAAAGATTAAATTTCTGACTGGTGTTTAAAATTTTTTGAACAAATGCTTACAATGAAATTCAGTACATTTATCCAACCTTCTGCTTAATGAATTTAAATGTATGTTTCTATGCCAAAATAGTTTAGAATGCACATAATTCTATAATTTACATGGTGCATCTCTGGAAATATTGCCATCTCTGACTGATAAGACTGTTTTGTGAAAACAGCAGAACAGGCATTGCTTTGTGCTAACCAGTAGATTCAAGGAAAATATCCTGTACTGGAATGCAGTCCAGAAGCATAAAGCTGTTTCTTTTGCCCTGAGTGGGAAGTGGCAAAAGTGGATTTCAAAGAAATGCTGCCAGCACTATACAGAATGGTCGAAATGGATCCTTGAAATACAGTGGTTGCACTATGAGTTGGAGATTTCAGCATTATTTTAGCTTGTACATGTTGAACAAGGGCAGTCACTTTAATTAGCATGTGAGTCAGAGGATTTAGAAAAATCTAGGATTAGTGTCTTGTGTTAAAACTTGAAGGCTATTGCAAAACACTTATTTCTGCCAAAATTCTATTTTTGGCAGTAAAATGTAAAGAACAGATAGAGGTAGGATGTTTCTTTTGCATATTCTGTACAACTTTAGAATATGATTTATGCTTCATTTTATTGAGGCCTGGACTATGTGTACCTGCACATGCCTTATATATTGTGTAGGAAAACCAATACATTCTTTTAGCAGTGAAGAAACTGCTTGAAAGAAGTGTATTTTAGAGATCCAATCCTCCTTCAAAGTTATCAGGCCTTTTAAAATTAATTAAATGTAAGTTAGATCGAAGATGATGCCTATCACAATTTCCTTCACTGTATTTGCCTGCAAAAGGAGATTTGGCTTCACAAGAATTGGTGATTTGTATTAGTGTTATCCAGACTTGTCTTGGGCAGGATTTTTCCTGTGAGAATTGTCTAATTCTTTCTCTGGCAGCATTGGGAATGACAGCTGGATGTAGGGACCATCCCTGGGCTGCTGCTGTGCCCCAGCCCAGGCAGGGGCTGTGGGGCTGTGGTCCTTCCTCACTGCCCCCTCTCCTGACACACTCCCTGCTTCAGTGTGAACGCTGTCCACACAGCACAGCTCCTGTGGGAGCTCTCCACCTCCCCTGGCTGGTGTGGGGCTGTCCAAGGGCTGCTCTGGGGGGTTTGCTCCACCGTGGTGTCCCCACAGGCTGCAGGGGAATCCCTGCTCCAGCCCCTTGTCCAACCCTGCTGCTCCAGGTGGCCCAGTTCCTCCTGCTGTTCCTCACACTGCTCCTAATGCTGCTCCTCACACTTGCCCTCCTGCTTTCCCCTCTACTGCTGGGCAGTTTTGCCTGTTCTCACACACTCCCACCTCCCCTCTTCCTCATGCTGTATTGAAATGTACCTTAGGGAGGATGGAGCACAGATTGACTATGGGCATTCAACCAAATGACTGATGCTTGCTGTAAATTCCTTTGCGCTTTATTTCCTCTCATAGATTCTTGACGGTAGTTTGGGACTCACTTGCATTTCTCCTAAGTGGTAAAATGCAGAAAAACAAAACAAAACCCCACCACCACAAAACCCCCCAAAGAAACAAACAAAAATAGAGAAAAGGAGAAGGAAAAAGAAAAGTCCTACATGAAAAGTCCAGCTGCTGTCACATTTCTGATCTGTATGTTTAGTTGCTGAGAATGGGGTGTAGAGGGATGGACTTGCACAGATGAGACTTTTGGAAAGTTATTCTGGGAAAAGCCTGTGGAACTCCACAATGCCATGTATGTGGCTGACTTTCCCAAATGTAGCATGGAAAACTTTTCACTAGAAGGAGCTGCTGGTGGTGATTTGCTAACAAAACCAGTGTTCTGCAAAGATGAGGTCACCTCTTCCTGGGGCTCCATTCCTCCTGCAGCCTCCCAGGGGTGCACAGAGAGGGGACTGCGAGATGGTGTTCCTTATTTTTATGTTTTCCCTCTGCTGTTAAATTAGGTTTTGCTTTTATTGATGTGAAAGAAAGCCAGCAGTGACCTTTCTGTTCCCAAGTGGTTCTCAGGAGGCAGAGGTGAAAGTAAAGCCAGCAGTCACTGCAGTGACATCTGAAAGGACAGCAGTGATTGTCAGTACTCAAGGCTGGTACAAACTCATCATAGCTTTTTCTGCTGGTCCGTTTGGGGGTGTTGAAATACTGACCACTCACCTTTAAAGCAGTTAATGTGCTAATAAAAGTTTTGTCATAGCTGAAAACTATGAAAACATAGTCTGAAAACTTCTGTAATTGCAACAGATGATAAAGGATCTAGGGTTTGTTGAATTGGTTTTTTAGGATATTTCTGGTGTTACTAGGAGAAGCCTAGTTAGGAAAGTCAAATGAGCACTGACATACCTGACACAGCAAACTGGCAGAATTCCTACGGCCATTAACTGAAAGAGTGAAAGGAAACAACTCCTACATATTTATGAGGAAATCCAAACGCCTGTTTGGCTGGCTATAGTCTTTCATGGCCTGTTGCTTTATTTTGTAATTACAGCCCGTCCTTATAGTCTGGTTACCTGTAGGACAGCCAGCCCTTGATGGTCCCCGCAGCCCTCCTGACTGTCCTAGGAATGGACTCCTGGAACAAGGACTACCTTGTGTCACTTTGGCAAAGAAAGTTAGCAGCCAATGCCAGGAGCTGGACCACCACACTCTGGAATGCACCTTGGTCACGTTCAACGAACCCCAGGCAGGACAAGTCTGATCCCAGTTCTCAGTAACCTAACAGGGAGAGGCTTCAAATGAAGAAAACAGATCACTAACACAAATTTTTAAAAAGCTAAAAATGCCTTTGTTGCTATTTCTTCTGGAGTAGCTGTCTCTGATGAAAAGGTACAGAACCCCAGTCATGTTGATACATTTATCTCCAGAGACGGTTTTTACAGGCTATCAAAGATTATCAAATAAACACACGACCTTGACATTGATTCAGTGATTTAGGAATGCAGTAGCTCTTTTCTTCCACTACATGGAAGGGCTCTCAAGAGAAATGAAAAATTGAACTGTATCTTCAACCCACTTGAGTAAGGTACAAAAATAGTAAACCTTATAAGAGAGGCTTTTGAACACAGGTTTTTAATACTTCAGAATCTGTCAAGGTCAAGTTTGAAGTCTTGATTTTTGCTCTGAGGTTTGACTTAACATTCTACAACTTTTCTAAGTAGAAGCAGCAGTTCTGCAGACTTCCAGAGAGAAAGGGTGCTGTGGGCCATGATGATCCCTTTCCATTTCTACAGAGTTTAAAATACGTTGATCTTGACAGCTGAAGGCTTGGAGGCTGAGCTGTGACACTGGGCTCTTGGGCAGAGGCTGGGCATGGCTTTCTCTCTCTCATACCGGCTCTGTGGGCTGGCTCTCCCTTCTGCAGCACGTACTCACACTGATCACGTGCACCCTGAAGTTACTAAGGGTGGGTTAAAAGTAAAGTTTTGATCTCAGATTGCAGTTTAGGTAAAATATTTTGCTTTGTTGGGTTTGAGTTTTGTGCTTCTGAATAGTCAGATCTCTGCGCACACACTTTTAATTTATTGTGCTATGAAAACCACACATGAGTTACATTCATTTGTATCTAAAGCTAAAAAATAACGTGGAATAAGGGGACGTGATTAAATACAGCCACTCCGTTTCTCACTGGAAAATAGGTCCTATCACCAACTGGGTAGAACTGTGGTATCACCTTCTGCAAACATATTAATTGTGGTAAGCAAGATAGAATTTTTATCTGCTCTCATCACTTCTGACAAGAGGTGTGAGGAGCTGTGCAAGTGGCTTTGTTACAGAGGATGACTCAAAATCAAGGGCTGTGATGCCTGTGCATGCACAGAGAGTGAGTGAATGAGCTGGGGAGATGGCAGCCTGGGCAGGTGTCACCCAGCACCTGCTGAAGGCTCCAACACAAGTTCTTTGGCATCTCACTCTTAGCCCAGGAGCTGCAGAATTCCTGAAAGGTCTAGCAGAAGTTTTGGTGTTTGACAGGTTATGTGTTTACATGGTTTATGTTTCTCCATAATAATAATAATGGATGACAAAGCAGACTCTAAACTGTCTTTCAAAACTGTTTTGATCCCAATTGCCTAAAAATCTTAAGTGTTGAGATCAAGGTTTTTCAGTTCTTGGCCTTACGAACAGCTTTAACAGAAACAAGTGAGGGATATTCAGATTTCTTTCTTCCCTCCTTCTAATCTTGAAATTAACCTCGTAGTTCTATTTCTGCCTGCATTTTCTGTTCTCTCTTCCTCTTTATATGTAGTAGTAAAAATGGAATATTGGTTCAATTTAAGCAACTTAATTGTTAATTGTCTATTATTTGTACTTTTTATTATGAAGATAGAATCAAATTTTCTGAAATGGTAAGAGGTTTATATCCACCATTGTTTTTCTTTCTGAAAAGCTGTTCTAAATTCAACTAGCCGTGTTTTTGTGTATTGTATTGCTTCCTATTTGGCTGCATTATGTGTAGAAGGGTCAAAATACATGTCTTTGATTTATGTGGCAAAGTAAAGAACAGCTACAAATGCCATGAGGCAGAGAGTTTGAGCCTGTCCAATTGCTAAGTGTTTCTCTGTGAAAAATGACTCCTTGTTCTTTGGATCGCAGAGATTGTACAATTACAATTTTAATCAATCCAACACAAGATTCATTGGTTCTTACTGTGCAGAGCACATAGTCACAGTCCAATAAATCTGCTTGTGATGTGGAGATCCAGACTCCTGGAGCCTCCAGAGACTGTGTACAAATGACAGGGATGTCTGCCTTGCCTGTGGATTTGCACGGTGTCAAGTGGAAGGAAGGTGTGCTCATATTGTTCTGACTTCTAATGTGGCATCTTATGGCTTGCATTTGAATGATGAGAAAGGAGGTGCTTGCCCTGGTGGATGCAGGAGGTGTTGCTTATTCCTTTCTCTAGTTTTTTTCTTTCTCTAAGTGAGATTTTCATGCTCTTGGATTCTTTTGTAGTGGTTTAGCTCTGGGTGAATAAGATCTTCATTTTCCAAGGGCTGAAAAAGCACTGCAGTAACAATTGAATAGGTTATGTATCAGGGAAAAGTTTTTCAGCCAGAGGGTGGCTGGGCACTGAACAGGCTCCCCAGGGCAGTGGGCACAGTTCGAAGCCTGGCTGAGCTCAAGAAGCCTTTGGACAATGCTCTCAGGCACAAGGGGGGATGTTGGGGTGTCCTGTGCAGGGTGAGGAGCTGGGCTGGATGATCTGAGGGATCTCTCCCAACTCAGGTTATTCTGTGATTCTGTGATTCTAAAAGCCTGTCTGACAGGGGAAAAGCACTGAACTGTCAAATCCTGGGATGTGAAGCAAGTGGTGGATGGGCTAAGATACATTTGGCTGAAAGCAACAGGAGTGGGGAGAGCGAAGCTTTCCCAGCATTCCCCATTATACACAGAAATGTTTGTAAGTTGTGCATCGCCAAAAAAGAACTGCCAAAGACAATGAACCATTTTTCCTGAAAAACAACTTTAGATCTAAGGAACATGAAGTCAGCAAGGAGGGATACATCCTGGGAGACCTCTCTGGAGAATTTAGACAAGCTTTAACCTTCTGAGACATTCCAAGCATGATCCATACAAGTTTGTTAACAGCTACTGCCCAGACTCCTGGGATATTTGTCTTTACTGAAGGTGGTTAGCACCAGTCCTGCTGGTGGGTTTGCACTACAGCATCCCAATAAACATTCTCCAACATGCAGGAGACAGTTAGCAGGAAGGCAACTCTGCTGTTGTATACACATTTATTGCCCAGCACAGCACCTGAGGGCAGACAGTGTCTGTGCTGGGCTGACGGTCTGGAGGCAGCAGAGACACCTGCCTGAGCTCAACGGGAAGGAATGGTGAGAGAAGATAAACAGAAAGTAACCTGCAGGTGAAGAAAAGGACAGATAAGAGCAGAAAAATCAAGTGTATGATGGCTGACAAGACAGATAACAGTGCTGAGCGGAAAAGCCAAGGATCCTGTGGAAGGAAATACGAGCAGGACGTGAAGGAAGCAAGAACAGAAATAGTGCTGCAAAGGAGAGGGCGTGGGCTGGGCTGGTGGGAGCAGTGCAGGGGATGGAAGTAGAATGTCAGCAGTGCCCAGGAGCCAGGCCATAGGAACCAGGAGGAGAAAGGGACACAA
This sequence comes from Nicator chloris, assembly GCA_013400495.1. Taxonomy (NCBI): domain Eukaryota; kingdom Metazoa; phylum Chordata; class Aves; order Passeriformes; family Pycnonotidae; genus Nicator; species Nicator chloris. The sequence continues at coordinate 317,779 of WAAE01008528.1, forward strand.
AGAAAGGCTGTGCCATTCCTAGCGTTTCCTTAGGTGTAGCTATGGGGTTTTAAACCACAAAATTCTTCTGATGTAACCTAGATCCTTTTGGATTCAATGTCCAAGTATCTTCTGACTGTCCTTTTAACATTAAATTTTTTACTGATTGAGGAAGTAAGAAATAATTGAGAAGTTACTGTAAAAAATATAGACTGAAAAAGCGTCTAGAAAATCCAGAAAGTATCAAACATTTATCTGTCTTTTGAAATGTTTGTTAATTTAAAACAAACTAGCAAACAGGAAGCCTTAATTTATGATTGACAACATATGAAGTTTTGTTGACATCTTTTTTGATAACTTTAGAGACACTACAGTAAAAGTGAATGAAAAATAAGTAATTTTGAAGATTTTTTTGGTAGGTATTTTCTGTTCATTTATAGATCTTTCTCAGGGTAATACTGCAAATGTTATTTGTGAAGCTTTGCTTTGTAACAACAGGTGACAATGATAAGGAATATAAGAAATTGGGGTTTTGTTTAAGTAAATGTTTCTGTATGCACAGGGGTCATGTACACACAGCCTGGGACTGAGGATCCCTGTTTTTTGTGTATATGGGAATCTACAGAACTTCAGTTTGGGAAATGATGATATGCTTACACCCAAGCATTGCCTTCCAGAGCTTGTGCAGGGATTTATGACTTCTGCTTAGGAGCAACAGCTTTCTTTGGTGCTGGTCTATTGGTACAACGTTTCCAAAATATTTTTTGTTGTTCATAATAAATGCAAAATATTTTCACAGCTCTGCTCTCGCCATGTTTATGTTCACGAATTTTTCTTCAAATCTGGGAGTGGTGGTAGACTGTACATACTGGCTGTGGTGCTTGAGAGAACATAAAGAAGTATTTAGACCCTGAGGGAACAGACCCACTATTAGTCTGAAGTCACATTTCACTTTGCAGTTTGCTTTCCAGCCTACATTCACTGCTCCTGTGCACTGCTGATATTCTGCCTGCTGGCATAGACTGCTGGACATAGTCCAGGGAAACAAAGCCTCCAAACAAGAAAGAAAGAAAGGTTTTAGCATCAGGATGATTTATTTTGAGGCACCTTTCATATGCTCTATCAAAAAGGAGGTAGGATTAGTTACTAAATAAATTGTTTATGACTCTGCTGCATAATAAATGTCTTCTCTTACTCGTCCTACTTATGCCTCAGTGTAACCTGGCCATGTTATCACTGAGCAACATTTTCCAGAGATCTAAGTCTTGTCAAGCAGCCAGGCTCAAGCAGGAGAGAAGCAAACCCTTGCCAGAAGGAGAGGGGAAGGAGACACTGAGAGCCAGGGATTCCAGTCCCATAATTGAGTCATACCTCTGAGCTGGGCAACTCAATTTCGTTGGGACGTGGAGATCCCAGGACTTGAGTGTGGTGCTGTAAGGATTAGGTAGTTTTGGACAAAGGAAGTACCACGAGAGCTGAGAAGTCAGGCTTTAGATCATACCCCAGGAACCCAGTGCAGGAGGGTTTCCAGTGCTCTTAAGCATTTCTGGAGTGCAATCCTTCCCTGCAGCCCAGTACCTATCCAGCTGCCTTCCTCTGGACAAATGTTATCAGTAATGTAATCTGCCTATCTTTTTAGAAGCTTTAGAACACAAATAGCTTTTTCAGGCCTGAAAAACCATTTCATGATTTATTTCATATTTTAAATGCAAAATGGCATGGGAGACTAGCATTGTTTTCTGACAGATTGTCAAGCCTGAGGCTAGTGTGCATGTCTGGCTGTACTGAATTCAAAATTGGTATTTTTTAGAGGGGATGGCTGACTGAATTCCTGCTAGACTTGTTTCTTTTCAGAAATGTTCTGTTCTCCTGTGTTGTGATTCAGACTGTCTTTTCCTTCATAACAGGTGGTGACAAGTCCGTGGGGTGCCCTCAGCTTAGAATTCCAGGAAAGTCATGCAGATAACATGGCATGTAAAAATTCACTGAAGCATGTTCAGCTTTTCTCTACAGTTATGTTTCTACGTGTGCTGCTCTCAAATGTCAAACACCCGTTTCTCCTTGTAAACTGTCAGGAAGGGCGAGGCAAAGACACCTGCTCTGAGCAAATTCAGGGCACAAGCCTCATTCCTGGGAAGCCTGAGCCCACGCAGATGGTTTGAGCAGAGTGCTTTAGGACTGGGAGGGTTCTGAAAACAGGGGCCCTTGCTGTTAGATGCACCAAGCTCCCAAAAGCTGGGAGGACATTGTAGCTGTCAAAGAGAATTCCATTCTGCCAAAGTTGGTGCAGGTTTCTGTCAATGAGGACAGAGCAAAGTTTTCTACCAAATAATACACGTGTTTTGCTCTTACATCACATTTTGGTGTCTTCATTAAATTTTGGTTTATGAGATTGAAGTAACCTAATTTCTCTCCTTTCTTGATTATGATGGCATAATTTCTTTTTTTTCCAGTCTTTTTTTCTAGAGGAGTAGTAATACCATTCATGACAATTCTTTCACTTTACTTTTTCCATTAATGCAATTAATAATACTCCAAATGATGTACTGGGCTGTGGTTCAGTAGGCAGGGGCAGGGAGTGTGCTAAAAATGAGACAGGCACTAATTTAGCTGGGTTATATGGTCATACCACTTTTCATAAGGGTGCAGATGGTACCAGTGAAAAGGATTTCCTCTGCAGGCTTCAGCATCTGAAGGCCCACAGGTGCATCTTGGCAGCCAGTCCATTAGTCTTGAGCTACTTTGGCCATGCCTGATTTACAGTGCCAGTCCAGCAAATAACAGAGGAGAGGAGCTGAAGCAGTGTGGGTGAATTTACTGTATTGAACACAGTCATCTGTGATGGCTTCTGCTGTCTGAAAAGGCTCTAGGAGGAAGACTAGGCTAAAACAAAATTTCAGGAGGCAAAATACCACATGAAACATTTGGGGCATGAATCCATGCTCCTTGATATCAGTTATTAGCTGAATCAATAATTTTCCTTTGGTGTTTTGTTTTGTTTTTTCCCCATCCTTCTCTTATGTAACTGTCCCTATCTGCTCAATAGCTGACACAGTACCTTATTCCTCTTAGCTTGTTTGCATTAAAAAATGCAGTGCCTGGGACATGACAACACGTGCTTTTGACCTTGCAGTGCTGACCTTATCAGTAGAGTGTTTCATAACCTCTCCCACTGAGGGAGATAAGGTTGACTAAACTGGATCTGTCTCGAGCCATCGGGCATTCATCCACAATGCTAAAGCCAATTTCAATGAGGTCACTTTTTCACACAGCAAAACCATAATAGTTTTTGTCTCCTACTGTCTGATTTATTCTGCTGACAGGGACTGCTGGTTTCTCTGAAACTAAGGAGGCAGGTTTTATTTTTTAATTATTTTTCTCTAGACAGGAAAGCGATATTTGTTTTTAAGAGCATAAGTTTTATATATAATACTTGACCACATCTCTGTTGTGAAATTACTTCACAGTTTTCCTTTTGATCTGCCTGGATTTTACGCTCCTGCAGGATTTGCATTGTGAACTGTACCCTGTTGCTGTACATACAATGCAAAGTATTTAAATACTTTCCTCCTTTATGGAGATAATTATAAGCTCTATTTCTTGAACAATGAAAGCAAGACAAATGCCTAAGTCTTCCCATTTCAATTGTAATAAAGCAGATGTAAAATGAGTTCCAAGGGATTAAACACCCTGGATGTACTTTGAATTGTCCCATTAAACACCTTGTCCCAGAGAGCATTGTAATTACCACATCTATTTGATAGTTTCTCATTAATTACACTGCCACTAATTGTTAGTGTCCTATGCATTCTCTTCTTTTCTTGAAGTTCTCAGAATGATCTAAAAGGAAGAGAATACAAGCATGTGCATACCCTAGAGGAGTTCTTTGGGCCATATTCACAGCTAGGTTAAATTGGGAGTGTAGCCCCACCCTGGTGTGGATGGGTTTGCCCAGGTGACAGTGGGGTAAGGGAATTGTATGGCTGAGAGATGTTTCTGCAGTCTCAGACAGTGCCTTGGCACTCTGACTGTGCTGCATAAATCAGCCATGGGTACTTAAAACGGGCTGGGGGCTGAGGAATCAAACAGTGATTGGGCTCATGTGGGTGCTGTTCAAATAGCTGCACACAGACTGATGAAGGTGTGGGCACCGAGAGCTGTCGTTACTGTCCTTGAAGGTACAACTGCAAATACACAGCTGAGCAGGAATGATCCATTATTGCATGTCAGATTAAAAAAATTACAGTTTTTCCTTATCAAATGGTAACTGTACTCCTTAGAGTGTTAGAATGTGGATACCTACTTAGGCTTGGCAAAATCAGTCTCCTTTCAGTACAACCTCTTGCATCTTTTCATTATGGTCATCCACAAACTCACAAAGCAAACAAACTCACCCCAAGCAATCATCTCATGTCAGAAGAACTACATTTCATAAGCCTGTGAACCTTGGGTCAAGCATGCCCATAGGGTCAATATAAAATTAAAATATAATTTCAGTTTATTCACTGAATTGATGTAATGGAATAAAGTTGGGGAAAGAGACAGTATTAATTATTCTTTGACCAACAGATACCCAATGATTTCAGACATTCTATCAAAGGTACACAAGGATGCTATCAAATTTATTTCTTTTACATGATTCCTATACTTTTCTAATTAAGATAGGTTTTTAACATATTCCAATTGAATGAATTTAACTTTTGTCCCACAATAATCTTCTCACTTCCATGACCCCATTGTTGGTTGATAAAGGAGGGAGATGTATTGGTGGGATGTGGTAAAAAGATGAATTTCTTGCTTATGGTCAAACCTTTCTGCAGATACCATCTCAGTCTAGGAAAGGAATGATGCCATTAGTTCTGATATCAAGGAGGCTTCCTTGGCTGACTTCTGGTGCAAATCATCGTGACCTGTGGATTCATCACTCCTCCTGAGCTTTCTCCAAGTGGAGGAGTCTCAGATGCAGCCAGCAGCAAGTCTGCCTTTCACCCATCACTCAGGAGGAATGGGTTTCCAAAGCTGCCACAAAGAAAGGGATAACACATCTTACTGAACCACAGAATGACGTGGAAAGTGCTGAAATGCCTCACTGACAAGCATAGCAAGGAACACAGCAACCTTCAAAACATTGATGGTGAGGTTTGCAGTGATAATTGTGAAATGGCACAGATCTTCATTAGCTTTCAGTGGAGGAATTCTTTTTCAGGATATTCTACTTCTGCTGTCATGTCTGGATTTCCACAGTTGTGTTGGTATGTGGTGCTGTAGTAGCATCTGTCTTTAGGGCACAAATGTTCCTAGATTTATAATGGCACTGGTTTAGAGCCATGGTAGAATTTTTCTTGTGTTGCAGAAACGCATCTCAGTCTTTCATCACCGTGTTATAACTTTCTCTAGGGTAGTGTTTCTGGCATTGCAATTTTAAACTACAGCTCTTTCTTACTAAGAGATACCTCCAAGCAGGGGTTCCCATTATTTTAAGCACTATGTTATTCCTCCAGAGGAGAATTCCTGAACCAAACCATAAACTTATCCCTTTTTCTTTCCTCTGTTTTTTTCCCAAAAGAAGAGCTTTTTCCTGAGTTACTCTGACTGTGCACTTACATAATCCAGCTACCAGCACAAGATTCCCAGCCCTCTCTTTAGAGACTGGCTTATATATCAAAGAACACTCACAACTGGTAGGGCCAGTAGCAATATATGACAAATGTGGATAAAAATTAATGCATCTGTTTGTTTTTCCTCCTCTCAGACATTTAATATGCATGTGAATTTCCCCCTCTTGCCCTTCCAAGGAGCTTCATTGCCATGCATTCTTACTGTATTAATTACTTCTGTCCACTTGATCACTGCATCACAGGGGGAAATCATGCAAATAAATAGCCAGTCAGGATAGAGCAGAGTTAGTACATAAAGCAGATAAATGAGTAGTGAATGTATTTTCAGTCACAGCAAGCCATGGTTTTGGACTAGCACATTTTGTCATTTTTCCTTGTAGTGTTTGGTGTTCCAGCACTTGGGCAGGCCTGACAAATATGACAGCAAAGCAAGATTTGTGAATGGGATAACAAGTAATTACACTGCATAAATTCAGCAGCAATAATGCACTCTTTGTTTCCATGTCTGAAACCTGTCTGGGATCTAGATGTATCTAGGAACACAACCACCAAGACAGATGTTAATACAGAACAAACACTGCTAACTGCAGAGTACAAATCTGGCATTGGTGTTGAGATTTACTGTGCTTGTTTTTAGTTTTGGTGAACAAAAGGCTTTTAAGTCAAATAGAATCTGTTTCTGAATTTTAGCAAAACTCTTTGTGGACTAGATTTTTCAGGGCATGTGAATGTGATGAATTTCCAGGCTTAATGACTTCTGAGCCCCAGAAAGCCCTAATGTTCTGCATCTATCAGGGTGAACTGAATGCTGCCCTGCTTTTATTCCTATTTAACTGCTGTTGTCAGATATGCTCAACAGAGTTGGGCATTAAAATAATGTTGGATTAAGAAAACCATAGGATTTAAAAAATAATAATCAAATACAATTTTTGTAGTTTTCTGGCCTCGGTCTGTTCAGAGGAGGTCTATTAGAACAGCTCAGATTGACCTGTACATCAGCAAATCTCTTTCTGAATAAATCAGGCTGTGCTTGGAGAAGGGTCTTTCAGCCCTGCCTGCAGGTTGTAGTGCTGCAGCCCCCTTTGTGGATTTGTTTATCAATCAGTTATGGTGAATCAGCCACTGCTGGCATCCAGAGCACTGATGCTACAATGCAGAGCTCTGCTAGAGCAGGCTGCATTGCAGCTGCTTTTTGCAATAAAATGCACATATATATATGTATAGGACAGTTTAGGGTGAAGGAGTTGATGAGGTGCAGAAGTCTTTCAGCTTTACAGATTGCATTAGGCCTACAACTATCCATTCTTTTCCAAAGAAGACTCCTTTTCTAAATCTCTTTTTGGACAAGAGCGGTTACATTTTCGGGATGGTGTACAGGAAATCAGGCATGTGACATCTGCTAAAAAATAGCAGTGGACATTTACCATCTGGTTCAAGAGAGTTCAGTTTTTGAATGTGAAAGTTAAATAAAGTGAAGTTTTTCAGCTGACGTGGGGAAGTTAGAACCAGGGAGCATGGATTCTCAAAACTGCCCAGAAATTTGCTGTCATCATTATTTGCCTTGTAGTTGTTATCTTCAAAAAATGGCCACGTTTTCCAGAAGCACGTTAGAATACAGCTAGTCAGTAACCCAGAACTATGCTATTTCTGGTGAGAAAAAAAGCATGCAGCAGGACACAAGGTAAGGCATGTGTTGGAGGAACTGCTTTGAAGCATTTTCCATCGCAGAAGGAAGAGAAAGGAAGGGACCTCTGAGACCAAAGATCAGGTCCAGCTTCTCTTTATCTAATTCATGCTACAGCTGGCACTACACCAGGGCTGTAAAATGATAATATCAGCTCCACTGATATTAACTGGAATCCATTATATGATGCTGTCTCAAGAGTTTCACTTCTCCTGTGAAAGGTTCTTGCCCCTTCCATTAGACCCTGGCCACAAAACCAGTCCATGAGCCCTGTGGCTTGGCCAGCATGGATGGAGGCTTTTAGGGTTTCATTCTCATCTCTGTGGAGTTTCACAAGTGAGCTTGTGCTTGAGTTATCAGGTAACCCCACTGTCAGTAATGTTTTCCTCAGGGACAGATTTAATTTATTGTGTACAGAGCATATGTGTATGTGTGCTACACAAAATATTGGTATAGAACATACTACAGATGTGAACTTAAAAAATTGGAGAAGAATCACCATATGTGGTTGTTGATTTTGTTTTTTTTCATTACATAAGCAGGTCTTTTTTGTAAGAGAAGAGGCCATCTGCTAGAAAAAGAGTAGTCCTGAATTGTAAAAAGTCTCACTGCTCAGAAAAACCTGAACTTTTTCAACTGAGTGTACCTAAACCCAAACATCTAAAAAACCTGGACAGCTGTTCCCAGGGAAAAAAATTATACTCCTCATAAAATAAAAATTACTCTGGTAAATGTGACCAGTGTAAGCAAACACTACAGATACACAGAGGCACAAGGCTACCAAACATAGATATTATCTGATTTAATTTTCCAGGTTTTATTCATTTAGTTCTGGTCTGCAGTTTGAGGGTATTGGTCGCTGGAAATGCATAGATTTTTCTATTTCCCTTACACTTCATCAATTTCCCTTGATTTTTTTTTTGGTCTAATTATCTACTAGATTACACTTGAAAGCTATATTGGTATTGAGTATTTAAGAAGATGAGTTTATCCAGTCTGGTCTGTAAACCTGCATTGGTTTCCCTGGGCTGTGTACCAGCAGCACCTATTAGTTACAGGATATTCATGCCTTTGCTGGTTACAGTAGGAACAGGATGACCAGCCTCTTCCCCACTACACTTTATGTCAGATCAAATGCTTGCCTGCAGCAGCAGCAGCAATTTGATAAGAGTCTTCATGAAACTACTACAGACTCATTACTCTGGGCAAATTGCTTTGTATGGTGTAATGTACTGGGCTGGAGTCTAAGGGGACATGAACCCCAAAGAGTGCTTAATACAGACCATAAAATATTTACAGCCTGATACATTAGTTTTAAAATGCTTACAAAGGTTACATTTTATCCAAAAAGAGAGAAAAAAATGCTGTTCCCATTAAGGCAGTGATTTAATAGAGTTTTCAGTACAATGCATTTACTCCATGATAATCAATTACCTCCAGCAAATTAAAATATAAATTAGGTTGTCTGAGAGAAAAGGAAGCTCTAAATCAGTTCATTCTGGCTGCACATAAATACAAATTTTATAGTTATGGTTTCCTAATGTCAAAACCAACATATCATGAGAGAAAGATATTTTTGGCTGCTATGATTCTTAATGGATCAACTGTATTGATTGCATTTTTGTCAAAGTTGGGATTATCAAAATATATCTATAACCTTTAAAATGTTCCTGCATTTCCTCATTATATGCATCAGGCATGCATGAATGGTTTGAGCAGCAAGCATTTTATTTCTACTCAGCAAAATACTCAGAAAAGCTCAGGAGAATTTTTTTTTTGCGTTCCTTCTCCTAGTGGCCAAACATATTGAATTTCTGTTCAGAACTAGACAGGGTAACTATATTCAAATTAAATACTGCAACTGATAAACGAGCTACTAATACCATTGTACATTGTCCTAATTAATACTGCACCATAGTGAGTAACATCAACATCCATGGGGGAGAAAAAGAGTGATTTCTTCTGGAAGCTGTATGGGTACTGCTGGGTACACCAATATCACAGTTGTATTTTTGTGTAGCTTCCCTGGCAGTGACAGGAGGAAATGTGCTGAAAATACTTCAAGGGGGCAGAATTACACGTCAGAGTTGTGGTTGGTGTGCTCTCCCCCCTCTCTCACTGCTTTGTCTGTAGGGTCAGAAGCAAGCCTGTCTGGATGGAGGGGTGGTATTTGGGGTACCATGGCTTGGCACTACCTCCTAGCTCTAGGTGAGATTGTGAACCCTGTATAATATTGCTGCACTTTAGCCTTTTAGCCATCCTTCATCGCTTTTATCTGCAAAATGCTACAAATCCATGAGGTATGTTACAGGGCTGTGAGCAGAGAGGTCGTTAAATCCTGATGGTTGCCTAAGCAAATTAAAACTAGCTGCTGTGTGGGCAAACCAGCTTGTGGAGGGAATTTCATCTGGCAGCCTCCAGGGGAAGGGCAAGGTTCAGGCGCAGTCACCGCATCACCTGCGGTCAGTTCTCCTTCCTCAGTAAAGGACATTTGGAAACCCCAGGGCTTTATTGTACAACACCGCGACCACAGGTCCTGGAAGGGTTAACCGGAGTCCTCAGCCTGCTGAGGAGCTGCTGGAGGACGTGCTCAGGTTCAGTGACACCCTGGGGACAGTGTGGGCCGTGCAGTGAAAGCCTTGGGCTGTGCGTGTCCCGTTCTGGGGGTGCCAGCACCGTGCCCAGCGCCCCGATCCCCGCGGGGCTCTGGGGGCAGCACATGCCCTGCCTTGGCTCCAGGGACGGCCAAACTGTCCCTGTGCCACAGAAAGCAGACAGAAAATGCTCTCACCTGGCCTTACTTTGGTGTCCGTGTGAGCCTCATGTTCTGGGCTTTGTGTGCAATTTTAGCCTCACGTCCACAGCACAATTTAATTGCTTTTGCAATTGATTTTGTAGGGTGGTTCGCCTTGGCTACAATAGGAAGAAGATATGTTTTAAAATACCTTTTTGAAATATAAGGCCAGTTTTAAAAAGGACTTTATTTTTACTGTGCTGTGTGGCTTCGTGTTTTTGAAGATAATAAATTATGGCTAGGAGTGAAAAAAATCAATTTTGCAGATTTGTTAATGTAACAAAGATCCCTTGTATTCTACAGGAAGAATTGATTCTTGTAATCAGAGTTAGATATTTTAAGCTTGCACTCCTGAGGCTTGTAAACTCTTGTGTTATTTAATTTTTATGTATGAATGTTTTGTTGGGAGTTTCTTAGATCATAAATAAAATCAAAATCATGTGGCAGGAGGCAAAGGTTCTTCTTATGAAAAATACTTTCTTTCTGACATCCAATACAGCACAGCTGAGTGAGTTTTGAAAAGAAATTCAAATATAAAAGCCCCACCATGAACCAGAACTGCTTTGTGAGTAATTCTGTGATAGCTTGATTCCATATCAGATGAACTAGAGATTGTGTCAGTGTAGTTCAAAAAGGATTGTGACTTTAGTTGTATGAGTTGTAGCCCTATGGTCTCCATTCTAGTTTTTCTGTGGTATTTACCATTTGCTACAGAACACATTTTAGATCTTTATCCTACTTGACATTAAAATGTTATTTTTAGATTTAAATTAAAGGTCTCAACAGCATTACATCAAGGCCATATTTTTAATGTAATAATAATTAACATGGACATCAATATTGGTACTGAATTATTGTGAATATTTATTTAGAGTTTACAAAATTATGACAATCTTCCAAAAGCTTTCCACTAAAAAGTTAAAAAATATATTGTTTCCCAGTACAAAAATTTAATTTTTTCCTAGTAAATTCTGGGAACTTGAATGCTGTAAACAGAGCTTGTCAGAGGAAACTAGGCTAAGATGGTCCCCAAATCCAGAGAAGTTCCTCTTGAGCATTCCTGAGATGGAGTTCTGGACTTCAGTCCTGGATTTGGTTTGTTTTCTGTGTGTGGGTTTTAGCAGATCAGGATCTCAGAGATGAGACTTGGGAATGAAGGCAATAGTAACAAATATATACAAGGTAATGAGAGATACATTTTCATACTATAGGCAAGAGTTATTTGATCTTCTTGAGTAAAAGCACCTTATTTATATATAATAAATGCAATATTTAAACATGACCTGGAGTCTCATGGCACCTGCCAGCCCCCACAGGGGGAAACATCCATACCGCGGGTGGGAATTTGGGAGTGACAAACGTTGGTGTGAGGCCAAGTTTGTGCTCTGTCCGTGCCGAAATACATTGTGCAAGAGCTGCCTGGCTGCGGTCACAGCCTTGGACAGCTCTGGAGAAGCTGTGAGGGCGCTCCACACCCTGCAGTGGCCCTGGGGAAGGGCTCAGGTCACCGGGCAGGAGCAGCAGCTGCAGCCAATGCCCCCCGGGCACATGGGGATTGGCAGCACCTGGGGGACCAGAGGGCTTAAAGGGAAGGGGCCGTGCTGCCTGGGCTGGGAGGAGTGCAGCAGAAACTGTAAGTAATCTTTGAGTTGTTTTTTGATGTTTTGCTGAAGTAGAGCACTGTTCTGAGATGAGGGATGTGTTTGTGGTGGAGTGGCGCTCCTCTGTCCTGGAGAGGAGCTGAGGCTGAGCCTGCTGGGGCCATTGATTTGCCTGCTCCTGGCAGGGCACTCACTGGGCTCCTTCTGGTGTCACTTGATGGCACACACCTCCTGAATCTCCCCAAATGGAGCCTGAACCGTCAGAGGAGTGGAGCTTTCACTGCTGGTCTGGTGCTGTTACTTCCCTGTGAGAAAGTAAGTGGTGATTTCTGTTCTAAAAAACTCTGCTGTCCTTTTGAGACCGCACCTGAAAGGTCAGCTTCACACAGGCAGAAATATTTGTGTTGTAAAAGATGTTTTTATGCCTTGTGTGCTGGTGAGCCACAAGGTGAGCAGTACAGGCAGAGACAGACAAAGAGTGCTCCCAGTTTCCCTTTTGCTGAAGGAACTGTGGAGAGAGAGGCATTTGTCACGGGGGCAGGGCATGGCTGTCTGGAGGAGAGATGCTTTGGGATGCAACCTCCTGTTGGCAACCTCAAAACTTCATCTGCCCCTATTTTCCTGGAATTGATGAGGCAGCAACAGGAGTCTGTCCAGTGTGGCTGGGCACTCTGGGCACTGAAATCTGAGAGCTGAGCAATGTGTGTGGCTGCATGGGGGTGCCAACAGGAAACTGGGCTGTGGGAGGGGAAGCTGTGTTATTTCCCAGCACGGCACGGTGGCGCTGGGCAGTGTTGCCTGTGCCATGGTAACAGCTCTGTAGGCTCATGCTGAATCAAGGAAGGTGGTGGTGGTGATGTTCATCAGTAAATGCTAACACGTCATCAGTGCAAGTGAGCAGGGCTGTTTCTTATGACTGTTCTTAGCTTGGATTTGCATCTCTAAGTGCCAAATTCAGTAGATACCTTTTCTGTAAGCTGAACAATAGTGCTCTTGGCCATGCTAACAAATTCCTGTCCCTGCATGTAAGGTTAGGCTGTGTTGAATGCATCTGCTAGTGGTGTATCTTTGGCCTTGCTGCCTTGGGTTTCAGGTGTAAATGATTGTTCCTCTCTCCTTCTAATGTAATTTGGGGCTACGCTTTCCCTCCTGTCTGGAGGAGCAGCTGGGCTCAATTCCCCAATCACCAATTAGCAGCAAGATCTTAGCAGATGTGTGTGGTTAGGTGTTTTTCTTGTTTTGTTTTTTTTCCCCTTTCTGGCCCTTCTGAGGATGCTGAGTGAGTGATGTGGGGTGGGGTAGAGGGGAAATCTGGATAACATGAATAGAGATAAATGATGGGAATGAGACTTATCCTTCAATTCTCTGTTACTGTGGTAACATCCTGCAAGTATTTTACATTCTGATTCTAAGAGATACTTTATGGATAAGAAAAAAATCTATTAGATGTTGATCTTCCATGGCCATGCCCTTAACTATACAGAAATGAATGTTGTAGTGATTGATTCTTCCAGAGCAGATCAGTGGTGTAAAATGTGTTCCTTCCCGTGCCCACAAAAACAGCTGTACTGGTGGAAAATGTTTATCCTCAAGGGGCTGCAGCCTGGAGATTTTTCTGCTAACATGTCTTAGAGGGATTATTTTGAAGCAGTAACCCTCAGCTCCATGTGGCAGAAAAGAGTGGCTTGGTTTTAGAAGAGGTGAATAAACAAGCGTGTCCTCACTGCAGAGTTGACTGGAATGCTTTCCCTGGCTTGGCTCTAACTCTGTAGAGATTTTTTCCCTTAATAGTGACATTTTTAGTTCTTTGCTGACTAAAGCAGGAGTTAACAGAGCTTTTCAACTGTGAACATGAGAGCTCTGCAGAGGCTTTTTCCCAAGTGTGCTTTTCTCATTTGAGCAAGTGTCCAGAGGAATTACTTTTACTGAAGGAAATGTTAACAACTAAAGGTACACAGTTGTGAAGCCCCAGGCCTTTAAGATGTGCACTTGTGATTCTTTGAAAAGGAGCCATATGCTGAGAACTTGTGCATCTGTGAGCACTTTGTATGGATTTTTGCTATTGGACACCTGCTGTACATCATTTGGAAATTCATGCATGTATTTTTAAGAGATTTCTGTGGTCTGGGCTTGTTTATTTGTTTGTTTTTAAGAGCTTTTTCAGGTCTTATTTTTCTCCTTCAAAAGTCTATTCTGTGTGACTTGCAGGAATCAATTGCAAGTATACAAAGCAAATTGTTGTTTGTATTGGTTCTGCAAAAGAATTTCTCAGCATGGCTTTGCTTTGTTGCCTGTACAATGATATACTCCCTTTTCATCTGCACTGGTCTTCTGCTTGACATCTTTCAAACACATTTCATTTGCATGAGAGTGAGTGAGAATAACTATCTATGGGACAGGAAAACTTACTGACTTGATTAGAAATACTGAACATAGTGGTGCCTTTTCTAATTGTTTTACTTATTTCATTGCCTTTTTTTCCTCCAGTCACTTAATGCTCCCGTGATTTTATTATTATGTTAAAAA